>JABCKI010005763.1:0-53868 GCA_018282025.1 Sphagnurus paluster
GTGGCCGAAAGCGTAAATTTGGCGAAATCGAGTCGGATTCTCTTCACTCCGATTCTGATGACCCGGCAAACTTTCTTGCGCTTGGCGAGACCCTTATTCGCGAGGCTATGGAGGATGACAATGAACCTGATCTCCCTCCCCTTCCACTACCCCCCCCATCCACACCGACACCGGCAACACAATCACGAGTGACGAACATTCCACTTTCAGCACTCTTCAACTTCAATCTAAATGACGGTAACGGGCTGGACTTTTATTGGAAGGGTGGGATACGGATAGTGGAGGAGGAGCTCGAGCGACTCGATGCTGAACTGGCTGCTGAGCAGGCTACGCCCACACCGCAACCGTCTGATTCAAGCCCGGGCGTCTCGTAATATAATTTATTATTGAAAGTATTCGAGTTTTCTACCTAATACCTACGACTCGATTAATACAGCTTCAATGTCCTCCCACTTGCACCGACATTCGTGACAGCGCGGCTAAAACCTGCCGGAGTAACCTGATGACTCACGTGGGGTCAATGACCCGGGTCAGTCAATGCAGGTGTCTGACCCTTGATTTTTTGACCTTTATCGATTGACCCGGTCTGACCTGGGTCAGTGACAACACTGGGTACATGTGTTTAGGGATACATCACTTCGACTAAATAGGTCACCACTAATCCGGATCAGGAACCGCTCCTCCGCTCGTTCCTATCATCGGCATCGACACCTGCATGACCCCCACCCCCAGCACCTCAATGTCGAGGCCGACATGCGTAGCACTTTGCTTTCTCGTTTCTATCCAGTTCGATCGTTCCTTTCTTTTAGAGTACCTCAACGCGATCTGGTCTGTGGTCACATCAAGGAGGACAAGCAGCGGCTCGTTGAGGCGTCGAGGTAGAGCTAGATCTCATGTTTCGTGTATATCGCTGATACTGCCTCTTGCTGTACGAATAAACTCAAGTTGTATCACCACCGCTGCATGCCATACATATATTTTCAATCTTTCTTTCCTGCGTTTCCTCCTGCGTTTTCTCAAACCTCAGGGCTTGCCAACGCAGATATCGAAGGTTTACAAGCACTCGCTAATTTCTTAACAGCACCCGTTGATGCGCCTACTGTGCACTTGATCAGCTCACGTACCGTGTTCGGTTGTGGATCTCAACGAAACAATGAGCACAGCGCTAAGTAGTCGACTAGTTGCGTCCACCGTATTGCGGTCGATCAAGAGCAATCAAGAACGTAGTTCGGACATCCATTCAAGTCTGTTATGCAGCCTTTCGATTAACAGAGCGTCAAGTGGGTCACCAGTGACTTGTGTGATACTGTAATGTCTTCAACTTGATGTCACGAAAAGTGGATCATTACGCTGTATAAGTATCAGGCACCAGCCTGTGAGACAGATGGCGCCACCGGTCCGGGTACCAGTGCCTTCAAGGCAACAACTGTCAAGCACTAATCACCACCTTCGTCCTACCACTACAGCGTTGTTGAAGTTCTTGACACCAATGTCTGTTCCCTGCGATGTCAACAATTGGAATATAGGATCTGACATAATGGAGGCGTTACAAGAACAACGCTCGATATTTCGTTAGTATGAATATCCTACTGCAATAGCCCGCTCTAACGCCTCCCTTGCGTGAACATCACGACTTAGTACAAGGTATTGCATTATTATGGAATATTTGAGATGAACTGAAGTAGAAATGACCAGCACCGATACTTCCGGAAAGTTATGTTGCAACGCTGGAGAATGCACTCAACGACATTGACAGCACACGAGTGACCAGTGTAAGCTCACGAGGACCTCTCAAGCTCATGCTGAACATTAATTTACACCAGGTCTACAGTAATTCTGATCAAGAACACATCTTAAACGACTTATACAATACAAATCGCCGCCTGTCGACCTCGGAGCGTGAGGTTTTCACCGCTCTCATTTCTAGTAGATCCAACGATCTCAAGAAAACTGAAGCTGAAATGGGCCATCTGCAACTCAAGATCAACCAATTTATTGGAGAATTGAAGGATCTGCAAGATAAAAGCATGAAGCTTCAAGACGAGATTGACACATACAACTCTGCCCTCTCCCCGATCCAACTCCTCCCATTTGAACTTCTCGTCGAAATTTTCTCACATACAGTATCAAATGCCGCGAAACAGAGCATGCCAAGGAGAGACCAACCTCCTCTTTCCGTCTCTCAGGTCTCTTGGTTGTGGCGAAAGGCATCGTTGCAGTGTCCGACGCTCTGGAGCGCCCTTTCTCTCGAGGTCTACGACATAGATTCATCCACGATAAACCTTGATTCCGGCCTTATAAATCTCTGGTATTGCCGCGCCGGGCGCTGCCTACTTTCCTTCTCGCTAGCCGAATGTTCGCCCACCCCATTCGGTCATCTTACGAGAAACCTTGTGCAAGAATTTTTCCCCTTTTCAAACCGTCTTTCGTGCCTCTACTTGAGTGTAGTCTATTTTTGGGATCTGGAACCATTGCTGGGGAATTTCAATCGGTTACCAACACTAAAAAAACTTGAACTGCGCGCTGAACAACCTCCCTCTGAACGTTTCGAGGTGTACCTTTTTAGATCTGCTCCAATGTTACAAGACACAACACTTTCCATACCCTTTGACATCCTAGACATGCCATCTTCATTCGGGTTCCCATGGAATCAGTTGACTCGACTCATCATGGAAAGCGTAATCAACTTTAGGATTTTCAACAACATTATTATCCAATGCCGCAACCTAGTCCATGGCTCATTCACTATAGATGTGGACCTTTGGTCAGACCGGCCCACCATAGAGATACTAGACCCAATTGTCTTTCCCAATCTTTTAGCACTGCAGCTGCGAGTCAACGGGGTCAATGATGAAATTCTTGAACTACAGAATACGATGCGCATGCTTGTTTTTCCCTCAATCAAACTGTTCGAACTCTCTTACAGCGGTCTACGTCTAGATCTCTCATTATCTGCTGCCGTCCCATCGCTATACCCTCACAGCACCGTCAGCACCATCCCGCTCACCTGCCTTGTGCTTGCGAACGTCATGTTCATTCCGGTCGAGCTTTTAACGCTGCTAGGCGCCTGTACCGCGCTAGAAAAATTTGCGTTCGAACCCTGGAGTGATAACATCCAAGAGATCCTAGCTGACCTGGTAGAACCTAGTTGCGACATCCCCGTGCCCTCTCTGCCGAACCTGACCTCCTTTGCACTGGTCATCGATCACGGAGACTTTCGAATCCGTGCGCTCCTGCAAACGGTGGCCAACCTTGTCCAGGCATGGGCCAGTAATCCTGAACGGCGCCGCCCGTTGGAGTCTATCATGGTGTATAATTATGAAAACAATCCGTTCCGAACGGGTCATGCGATCCTAGTGCTCGAAGAACTCCGTGATCTGCTCGGTCCGTGGACATGGAAGGATGATTGTCTGGCAATCGCAGAATCGGGAATGGTTCTTCAGACAAGAGTGGTCAGCGACCCGTTTAGCCTCTCCAAAGAACTGGATTGGTTCAAGGAGTGTGGAAGTATATGATTTTTGTGTATTAATTCGAGTTCATTTTTTAATTAGGCCGAACATGAATGTTGCATTGATCCTCGTTTAGATTTTTAGATTTTTTCTTGGTATGCTGTCACTGTAAAGAGTATTAAATAATATGCTGGAGTTTGGCATAGCTCCGGCTTCAAAAGCCTTTATAAGATCTCGCTCTGGAATTAATAATATATGCAGACTTTGAATAAAGGTCCATACTTCTGCAGGTGTTTATTCCACGGCGAGACCATATTGGCGTACTGAAAGCCAATGTACATCTCCGCTCGGGAAAGTGGGGGACCTGTGGACCTCCAATGTTTGCGCGTCTGTATGATTTCTTCAAAAAAATTAATCCAATTGACGTTCGCGGAAAATTCCCATCCCTGGAGCATGGGCAAAAGATCCCCGCGTTGAATACTACGAAGAACTTTGTCTGAGTAAGCGATCTTTTTGGTCTGCAATGTGTGCACGCTAGTGAGAAGCCCGAGAAGAATCTCCGTTTCTAGAGTTTCGGTCGTGCATGTACGGTCTAAAAGGCACACGTCTTCGAGAATACAGTGTGAGCGCGTGATGAAAGAGATGAGTTCCTTGCACAATTGCGAAGTTTTGATGTAGCCGCCCAGTAGTTCCAAGCGTGTAAGGGCTGGAACGTATAGAGAATCCATCAGTGGCCCAAGGTGTGCATGTCGGAAATCTCCCCCCTGACGGGAATGAATCAGGGTGAGGTCACATAGGAAGGGGAGATAGATTGGTGTTAAATGAGAATTAATATCTTCATTCCTCACTTCAACTGCAATTTTGAGTCGGACCAGACTGTCACACTTGCGGAGAATGGCGGCAGCACTAGCCACGTTCAACATGGCAAAACTAGAAACAGTGCCCATTTTTGGCGTCATTTCTATAGAGGTCAGTTGCGCCCATGGGATATTGAGAGCCAGTGGCACTTTGCCGCTGAGAGGACCCATAAAATCGATGTCGATGTGGCGCAGATTTGTCAAGCCATAGAACAGTTGCGGTAATTGGGAAGCAGCCATCGTCGTCGAAAATGAATACGAGGCTAGTTTCAGGGATTTTAAACTTGGGAATATCGATCCTGGATTACCAAGAAATTGATTAAGATCTACTCCATGGGTGCTCAAGCCGAGCTCAACAAGGCGCTGACAATTGGGCAGCATGATTTCGGATTGAATGAGATTCGTTAAGCCAGCAGTAATGCGCTCTCTCCCATCTAGAATTATCGGGCCATGAGGAGATAGGATCTCCCTATTCAGGAATCGGAAATAGTGGGCCTTGTTTGGGAGCGCCGGCCTCTCGGTTGAAGTGGCGCTTAAGTGGATATGGTTCCACAGTCGTGGCATCCCTCGTGCGATTCTTCTCCAATATTCGCATATGTGACGCAGTGTCCATGGAGTATTCGACCTGAATTCACTGAGGGTCGGTGGTATGCAGGTCCATTTGTCTGTAGCCGTGTTGGTAAATATCTCAGTGATGATCTCCTGCGGAAGCAGCTTGTGTGGTGCAATCGCAATGCGCAGTCTCTGGAGCCGGAAACGCTCCCTATAGAGCTGATCATCCAGTTCTTTAATACGAGCTTCTGTGACTAACAACAAATCTCGAGCGAGCTCGCGTTCATGGCATGACAAAGAAACAGTATTGGAAACTCCTGCATCGAATTCGATTTTGTCGAGTAGGTCGTCGTACAGCATACTAGCTTGTCGGGATTTTTAGGCGGGAATAAATCTGTAAGGGGATTTCAACATACCGATGGATCAAGATAACGATACCTCTTCGAACGTGTGTGTCACTGTGATGGTTGTACGTTGAGGTCGTGGCGGTGCAGACCACGTTGCAAGTGAAGCATGACTCAGGGCGCCTCGCTGTGAACTCTGAGACGCGATTGCACGAAGATCGGGAATTGTATCCGTATTGGTGCAGCTGGCGACAGTGATCGAATGTCTGAACGAAATAGAGTACACAGCCGTACTGTGATCGGATTCTTACTACCTAAGTACTTACCTATTCAATCACCGAGAAGCCTTTTTCATTCGATCTCTGTGCCGTTGGTCAGATCCAGAGAGAGGTATCATTCAAGCGCTCTAAGATAAGAGCGAGTCCTGGGCAATGAGTGTGAAATATTGGGGACTTTTTTTGAATTGTGAACGCAGTACCAGAACGATGAAACAAGCTTTGGGAAGCTTAATACTAGGGTGTGAAGATAGGAAACAGCCCAACGCGCCCGCATCACCTGGGCATGTTCACAAAGTACCCGCGGGATCGCTCAAAGCTCTGCGAACGCAGATATATATCAGAGAAAAGATGATGTCACAAATAGGAACGGGATACTCACTGATTTTCCGGTGCCTAACGTCATGTACGAGCACGAGTGTTGGTGGTCATGTCAGAACGTGGATCGTGAAGACACTGTAGGAGCATAGAAATTCAATTTTAGCTCTGGTCCTCATACATACTGAAGACGTTTGAACTACTACTAAGACTCACCTGATAACATGGTGCTTCGACTTATGGGTGATTGGACTGTCACCAACGGATGCAAAGACTTGGATCATAACTTAGCGCTCGTGCCCGTTCGGCTCGAAGAGAAATCATCGAGGGCAGGTGGTTCAAATGTCTGGCGACGTATCGCAGAATATTTCACTGCTCTGTCAGGATATGGGTCAGCGCCTTCCAACAAAAGACGTCAATACGCACCGAAATTTTCACCAAGTCCAATCCAAGTTCAGTCCTCCACCCCATTGAGTGCGAACTTGAGCTCTCATTTTCAGTATCACTCGAATCATCATGCGCCACTGTAGGTTCCAACTCGCCGCCATTCTATCATTCCTCACTGCCTGCTCTAGACCTTTGGCGCGCCCTCCCACCTGTCGCTTAGTTAGTGAGGCATGTAGTCAGCCAGGAGGGTCTCGACGCATGCTTGGGTAAATGCTCTCTACAGCCCTGCAACGCACTAGGCCCTTTAACGCCTCCTCCCATACTGGCCAAATCGCTAATCTGGAAACATGTTACCACGTAAGTTCCGTAACTGCTTCGAAAAAGCGAGGACTCACCATAGTTCTATTTGGGTTTGTAGATGTCGATAATTGGTTAGTGGATCTTCCATGAGCTTACTATTTGTGTTGTCGCTGACCGATGGCCTTCTTGCAGGAAGTTACCGGATCCGCAATTTCTTATAAAGGGCAAGGGACTTGCAAGATTTGACATTGAAGAGAATACCTTGTCGCAGGGCGGAGAAAAGTCAGCGGGCTTTCCTCGTCACTCTAGCCTTGCAAGATAATCGGTATCATGAAAACAGCCCCAGACAGTCCCACACAGAAAAGATCGTGGTCATTGTTGATAACGATGAGGAAATGTGCTTTGTCATCGCTTGTCCCGCACATGACACGATCACCATCTTATCCCGTGGGACTGAACATCACTGCATCTCGACGCGTAAGCTTTGCTCTACAGGACCGGGTGGGATGTTGAAACACCCACAATCGCGGCCCGCCAACTTGGTTGGAGTTCCCAGTTAATTTCCAATATGGTGCGCAAAGCGATCTGAAGTAAAAAGGCACTGAGAAATCTTTGTCGGAAGCAATTACTGTGACTGTCAGTCGGAGGAGAAATCACAGAAATAATATTTATTGAAGACTATCTTCTTCATTCCTGGGGCCAATCATGATTGAACCAATCGTCGTCGTCACCAGTAAGGGTGAACCTCCCGGGCACAGTCCGAGTGCGCAGTACCATCCCCGACTGTGCTATTGCCACACACCCTTCAGGTTCACCTCCCTCTCGCCATGGCCCTAGGAGCACCTTAATCTCCCTAAATGCCTTTTCTGCGAGTTCAATATCTGTATCGTACCCTCCCAACGCATAGATCGTGACAGCCTCCAACGAACGGTGCCTCGCGGGGTTACTCGTCCAAGACCGCACTAGGTCGTTCAACTTTAGTGGGAAACCGGGGGTGTCGCCTTCGTCAATAGTCCAGATGAACGCTGTGAGGCTTGGTAGTGGGGGTGGCGGAATGGTATCCGTGGGCTCCAGGAGGACAGCGAGGACATCTTCTGAACAGTCGCTCATAAACTGCATGGCGAGGGTCTCCAACGCTGTACATGCACGAAGCATGCTGCAAAGCTGATAGGCGTAATTAGCTCTAAGAGGTTGAGTTGAGTTAGCTGGGACCAAGGGAGACCGAATAACAATGGAATAGCGATGATATGACACTTGATGGAAATTGTTGCATCTCGCAACGCTGGTGTGGACCGAAAAATATTGAGGCTATACGATTCCATGGGCGAGCATTCGATGTATATTTCGAGCTTCTTCAACAATGCGCTGAAATAAGACTGGTTTCAGGCTTTCCAGACGGTTCACATGGAGATAGAGGTAGATAAGACGCTGGGAAAATGGGATGAGTGCTTTGGTTGAAGTTCCTGTTGTGATATGGTTGACCTGACACGATAACAAGAAGGAAAGTGGATGCGCCTCAGCGCGCCTAAACCATAAATTCATGGTTTCAATGGATCTGGACATTGTTGACACTGCGCATTTATTGAAAGAAAGGGAGAGCGTGGACCAGAGTGCTGGGCTCAGTAATGATGCCCTCCGCCATGCGGAACAGACTTGAGAGACAGAAATCGGAGCCTGGTTTAGAAGGGGCGCACTTTTTCGGATCATGCACTCCGGCGTACGAGAATATTTGTGCGAGGATCTCTAGCGGGAGCAGTCGGACGGGGGCAAGTAAGTATTTATACCGGTCGATCTCGGCATGAAGTTTTGCACTAGACCTCTTCAGGTCGCTCAGTGCCTGGGAGAAGTGGTCCAGTTGGAAGCAAGATATCGCTTCTTCAGTCCTCAAGAGATCAGCAGATCGACTTGATAAGAGTTTAGAGACACTCTTGAGCTGGGTGGCACAGAGGCGGTGATTCGTGCGAGTCAAAATGTCAATATTGATATAATGTTCTTCTCCAGTAGTTCTATTCTTGAGAAGTTATAGCGTGAGTTGCGACAGAAATGTCCAAGAAACACGGTGGGACTTACATCGGCCGTTTTAAGACTATCATCACTATCGGGTCTACTCTCAAGCATTGGGCTGGCGACTGAAAAATTGCCGAACATTGGTTCAAACTTGAAGAAATTTCTTGGCAACACGGAAATTATGAAGACGTGCTGCACGCTTCTTGAACGTGTTGTATATGACGCACGGACCCAAGGTGGCTACATCTACACCACGCGGACCATTCGAATATTTCAAAACTCTCCATGTTTTTACGTTCCTTGGGATAGACATACTTTGATGAGGTAGACATCAGCGCGATAACATCTGAAAATAAGTTATATCGTAAACATTCAATACAAAGCTAATGAAAACACTACTGGAATGCAATGTCCGAGACTGGTACAGCGATACTTTTATCAGGGGGCACAAATATACCTAATACACCTTATTGACCCCAGTGGTTGGGACACCCGTGATGGCAGCTGCAGAACGGTTCGCTCGCTCTGTTGCGACAAAGTGCTGACGTTTCTCAAGGTCTGTGGGTACATGTATCAGATAACGACGAACGTGATTACCACCATCGGAGAAAAGGATAGGAAGGGAACTTACCATGCGCCCACATAGCGGCTCCGATACGGTTGGAGATCGTGAACGCTAGGCCAATAATGGGAAGGCCTTCGAGGAGGGCAGCGGCGAAGCCGAATACTAAAGTTGTTCAGCATAAAGGAGGGGCAAAATAGAAAGAAACAAGACGTACATCTATAATCCCACTTGCGTTCTTCGACGAACACGGCGATTTGCTTCTTATCCATCTTCTTCGACTCAAAATACTGGTAGAAATGTATCGTCAGTATAGCCCTGAAGTAAGGATATGAATAGCGAAGGGGATAAAGGAAGAAAGTTGAAACCAATGAAGAGAAACACTCACGGGTTTATGGAGGATTTGGGCTGTCCGCAGGGACTTGAATGCCGCAGCAACAAGAATGCCGACGAACGGATAGAAATTGAATGGCAGCAAGATGACTTCATGTCAGTCAGCATACAATGGTTTAAAAACGGGTCTCTATCAATCACGCACCTCGACGAATAACAAACAGCCCCAGGCCGCCGCTGAGCTTCATCACGACTCGCTCCCATGCCGGCTCTTCGTCCACCTTCGGGGGGACTTCCCACTCCTCGACATAGGGCTGCCAAAAATCGGGTCCCTTACCACGAGAGGCGACGGTTTGTGCCCAGGCGCGGTCGCGTGCGATGCGGATGTTGCGCGAGAGGAAGAAGCGCAGAATGTTGGTTAGCTGCGAGCCCATGAGGAGCGCTGCAGCGTCTGAAGTTCGTCGTTGAAGATAAGATTGGGATATAGATGCGAAATACAATGCAGAGTACGTACATGTAGTCAGACTGAAGGGTATGGTGAACCCGAATATAGTTTCATTTGAAAGACCTGTGACCCGCTTGGAGCTGGAAAGAATAAAATCGTGTATCATGTTGAAAAAAAGCAAAGAGATGAATAGACCTACTTTGCGAGGAACAATTCGACGAACTTGCGCTGCAGTCCGAACGTCAAAACCGCCTAAACGTCGTCCAACCGTTAGCAACTGTCTCATGCAGCCGATCTAACCCATTACGCACCCATACGGCCCCAACCATCAGCCCCCTCCTCGTCCCATTCCGACACTTCTGCCACGCAGGCTCGTATAGCTGTTTGTCCGTGAACAGGCGATAGACTCCAACCACGACATATGTAGGAGGAAATTGCAGCCGCAAGTTCGCGCGAATGAGAGAATCAGGGATATGCTCGAGCTTGGGTTTCGCGTGCTTGAGCTTGTCGTCGTCGGCCTGGAAGAGGCGGTCGTGCGCCTCGGGGCCGTCCGCAGTCGACATCGTCGTGGTTAGTATGAAGGTTGTGGCGATGCGACCTCGGGCTGGAGGCTTTCACACGTGCAGCGCGAACAGAATTTCTCCCCAACAAGTACCAAGTACTTGTATTTACCGACCTTCAGATGGATTTCAACCTTAGCCCCGCTTTAATGGAGGAGGCTATGGAACAACGCTCAAAAATTTGTCAGTCCCAATATTCCAGTTTATGACATTTCTGATCATTGCAACATAGTGAAAGGTGATCAGGCCACAAACTCACAGCCAATGCGTCCGCTCATGGAGCCTCTTAGTACCGACTCTTGCTGAGAGTCACATAGCTGCGATAGAGACCGAAATAGATGAGGCGAGGGTCAAGCTTAAGGTAAGCTTTGTAAAATAACTTGCGCATCCCATTTCAAACCTGTCAGCAGACAGAAAGTAGCTCGAATACCAAAAAACATCTTTTTAATACGCTTTTAAACACAAACCATCGTCTGTCAGCTGCCCAGGAACAGTCTATCTCGAGTCTACTGTCAGGCTACTCTGCAGATCTTGCATGCGCAGAAACTGAAATGTTTCGCATACAACTGGAAATAAACCGACTCATAAAGGGGATGGAGAATCTAGTCGAGGTAAAGAAAGAAATCCGTGACGACGTAGCCAGATGCAGATATCTACTTACCCCTATCCGCCTTCTCCCGCTCGAGATCCTTGTCGAAATCTTCAAATATACCATAGTCCAGGAGTCAAACCGCCTATACCCTCACATTAATCAGGCACCTATCTCCATCTCTCAGGTGTGCTCCACGTGGAGGAAGGCATCCCTGCAGTGCCCAACGCTCTGGAGCACTCTGTCTCTCTGGCCTAGCGGCGATTATTACAAGTCCAACTTAACGTCAGGCATTCTCAATTGGTGGTATGGCCGTGCCGAGCGGCAACCACTCTCTTTCTCGTTTTCAGAACTCTCGAGTAGCATCAGAAGCATCAGAAGCGTAACGAAAGAAATTGTCGCAGCTCTCATTCCCTTCTCTCATCGTCTCTCAAATCTTCAGCTCCACATAAACCGTTTTGACGACATAGCCCCATTCCTATCGCAGCGCGATGTCGAAATGCCGTTTTTGGAGACACTTGCAATATCTACTTCCAAAGAACCCAGGCTTTCTTCCAATGTCCATGTTTTTCGGTCTGCACCTGCGCTGCGAGATGTAACACTTGGCCTTTCCATCTATCCAGATATTTTGGGCCAGCCATTGTCCTTTGAGTTCCCATGGGCTCAGCTAACGCGACTGACAATCAAAGACCTCACTCCCTATGCCTTCCATCACATTATCACTCAATGTTACCAGCTTGTTAATGGCTCCTTTAAGATCGATCTAGGGCTCCCCTCTGACCTGGAAACTCCTCAAGAGTCGGCGCAGCCCATTACTCTCGCTTATCTGTCAACCTTTCGGCTCAAAATTTCTGACATAGACAACGTCGGTATTGGCGTTGTAGACAATATATTATCCAAGCTTGTTTTGACGTCGTTGAAATGCCTCGAGCTCTGCGCCATGGACATCAACCACGAACCATCTTTACCCTCCACCATCTCATCACTGCACAACACACTCACTCCGAGCACTGTATTACTCACCCACCTTGTACTCATAAATGCCTGCCACAAAATTAACCAGCTTTCTGCTATGCTCAGAGTATGCAATATGTTGGAAACCTTTGCATTTCAATCCAATAACTCTTGCGCCGAATTGATCTTCGGCGCCCTCCTGAAGCCCACAGACGGCTCACCGGTACCCTCCTTGCCGAGCCTCACATCTTTTTTCTTGGTCATTGAACCCAGAGACCTTGAACTGCTGCCGGAAAGATTGAGCACCCTAGTTCATAAATGGGCTAGCAATCCTATGCGCCGCCGTCCGTTGGAGTTGATTACGGTTTATGATTATGATGAGATATACAGGGAAACAGATGATGTGGTACTAGTATTCAGTGAAATGCGCCAGCTGCTTGGACCGTGGACAAAGACTGGTGGTTATGAGGCGGTCGCAGAGTCAGGGATGGTTCTTATCACCGAGATGGTTTACCATCCGTTTGATCTGTCCGAAGAGCTCGGTCGTTTACAGGAGAGAAGCGAGGGTCTATGACTATAAAAGCTCATTCTGTCATGCTTACGATTCTATAGTACATTTGAGGCCCTAGCCTTGTTGCGCCAGCCGTTAGCCCCGCCCTGGCAAGCCCGTTGGAACATCAAGAAGATCAACTCGTTATGTTCATTGCACGATTTTCCGTTACAGTGGCGCGGTACGTACGGCATTTATATAGCTTTCTAAAACTCGTTGGGGTCCAGGCATCCAAACAGTTGAAAAAACCTGATTGAGCGAAAATCCCAAACTTGATATTTTGGCTCGACACACAGCGTCGTCAACGAGCCAGGGTATAACATTGAAGTTCGAGGAACTGTCATGAAAAGCGGTGGGGTCAGCGAGCGATTGTAGATCTTTGAAGGGTCATCTATAAACATGGCACGGCGCCGGGCGCTTCTGGGCGTTTAGTGGCATCGCAAACGCAAAGTCCGGGGAAATTATCTGCATTCGCGACTCATGGAACTGGTGGGAAAGGATCGAATGTTGAGGTGGATGCAGGAGGCTCGGGATCTCATGGTTCGTCATTTGAGCGGTTTAAGGTTCCCTGAGTAGGTATCGGAAGAGGTGTAGAAGAGGTCAGGTCAATATAACAGTATATTGTAAAGGCAGTGGGAGTTCACGAGATGTAGAACGGAGACGAAGGAGTTACACATGAAGAACACATGTGAGTTGTGACCCGAGCAATCATGGGGTCGGTTGAATAACCTTGGTAAAGGAAGAAATGCATGAGGCGACTTGATTGACAGCAAGAATGAGGATTTACGCCGAGAGACAAGAGGGTTCAGTAATAATGTAAAAATTGGGGTTTCGGATGTACCCTCGTGTCACGAGAAATTTCAAATGGCAGGCATGGGAGGAATCAGCGTTGATATATGCGGCTTACATAGACGTAGGGCTGCCAAGTGGGTCTTGCTCAATTCAGCGTCTAGAAGCTGCGTGATGATAATAAATGGTTAGTGTTTGATCGATTCTGATTACATTTCGACATCTTACATATCCTTTTGTTTACCTTGACACTTTAGAATGATCAATCGAATATTGCCATCTCTAGTAAGCATTCTAGAGGTGGGTCGGAGGAGTTCCAGGTGGCCTACTCGATTATCGAGGAACGAAGGTTATGCGAATCATTTGCACTAGACAATTTTTCCATCAGTATCGAAACACTTGGTGTGGTAGGAAGATGTAAGGACGCACCACTAAACACCGATTCAACGCGCAAGTCCACCATCTTTCAGCATACGCAGTAACGCAAAGGCCTTCTTCTATCTAGTTGGAGTTCTTCAAGGTGTGATTCGTCGGACTGCACACATATGTTGATGGTTTTTCGCGAGCGTTATTGTGATGTAGAATGGGTTTTAGCTGAGAGTTATGACGAGTGATATCGAGAGTGGGTGGCAGCAAATGAGTTAGTACGCCCCGGTATCGGGCCGCCGCACAACTCATGTCACGGTGGTGTCACGTAAGTGCTTTTATGATTTCGACTCTCATCCAACACGTCGCACAGCTGCGCACTCGTGCCGTTCTTTCACATTTCTTGATTGGTTCAAAAATATTTTTTCTAAATGCTAGGGAAAAGCATGCAATATCTTCATTTTCTCCCTCCTGACTTTCAAGCCTTAGCTGTACCGCCGATTGGACGTCTATCGAGGCACATTTTGACAAAGGTCAGGATGACGTGGATCTAGATCTACTAATGTAAATCAGAATATTTGAGTTGACAGTGAATTGCACACAGAGATGTGAACCAAAATTGTGCCCAAGATTCTCTTATCAGCCCGACGTGGCCGCCGATGTAATTCGCTACAAAATTTTCACGTCCTCGAAATATTTCCTTTCAAGAGCTTAAATATGAAATGTGCACCCATTCTAGCTTCCACACCACTAGTGGTAAGTCCCTGTTCTCTGCAATGAGTAGGGTATGTCGCTGAAATCATCTTGAATGCTCTTGACCTGATTTCATAAGAACAGACGACCGATGCGTCCACAGCTCCTGGTATCCTTGACGGACCAGATACCCTCCACTATAACACAGCTTGTCACAAGCCAAACGTCATGGTGAATGCTGCGTATTGAAATATCAAAGTAGCCGGCGCACTAATCAAACTTTCTTTTCATAGAAACAAGGACCTTGGATGCTTGATAACCGAGAATTTCAAGAAATAAATACCTTTGACTCTGTGAATGCCTCCAAATGTTCAATAAAAGTCGGAGAGCTACAGCAAGGGTGCCCTGTTGTGGGTCTTTCCGATTTCTGATATTTCTCTCAATTTACTCTGTCCGTTTAACATGTAAATCGGACCAGGTCCCGGTTCTTGAACTTCCTGTCTGTGCGCCAAATAGGGCTCTACCTGTTGCCATCCTGGGCGCTGGCGTATGTGGGCTCTACATCGCTATGATGTTGGACTCGCTTGGGGTCAATTACGAGTTATTGGAAGGATCCTCACGCATCGGTGGTCGCCTTTACACCCATAAGTTTCCTAACAATCAGGGAAAATACCAATACTACGTCTGTATTCCTATTTACCGACCTTTTTCTATTTATCATTTTGGCTCATTTTCGTGGATGCAGGACGTTGGTGCTATGCGCTTCCCGGAAACCTTTCTCATGCAGCGCACCATTGACCTCATAGGGAACAGGCTGGGTCTCAGTAAGAAGATACTGAAGTACATTCGCAGCAACGACAACGCTTTCCTGCACTATAATGGCATCACCGTCACGCAACAGTATAAAAAGGCAAATGAGCGTGAAGTAGATATCTTCGGGGCTGGCAAAGCTCAAAATGGACATGTACCAGATTCTTTTATCGCTGCTGGTTCTGGTTCCTTTTGGACAGATATAATTGGTGACCTCAGGCAGCTCTTTGTCGACCATCCCTTTGATTTCGCGTTCCAAAAGCTCCTGGAGCTCGACGAGTACACTGTAACCACTTATATGACAACAGTTAAGAAGATACCTTACGCTGTCGTTAAATGGTATGAAACCATGGAGGCGCGTACTGGGTTTTTTGATAACTCGCTGACGGAGACTGTACTGGCATCACTCGCATTCATGGACCCACGCGCCGGGAAAAAAGAGGTCAACTGGTTCTGTTTTGAGTAAGTCATTTTGACAACTTTTGAATTGAGCTTTGGAGCACTTAAAAACATAACTAGTGGCGGATGCCAGATTCTTCACAAGGCCATGACGGAGAAAATCAATAATAAACCAACTCTAAACTACCGCGCGACCGCGCTCAGCGAAACTGACAATGGGGAAAGCGTCACCGTGACCTTTGATCTTTCTGGTGGCCCACGCCTTTCCTCATCTCGAGTCCAAAAGAAGTACTCAAACGTTATCTCCACTATGTCCATGGCCTGCTTACAGATAGTTGATCTCAAGAAAATCTATCTTTCAAACGGCCAGCGTGATGCTATTCGCCAGCTCACTTACATGCCATCCATCAAGATCGGCATCCAGTTCAAGACACCTTGGTGGGAGAAGCTCGGCGTTGTCGGCGGTCAGTCCTGCACCGACCTGCCTATTCGCGTCATCATATACCCCTCATATGGCCCTGACGACTCTCACACTGGGCACCAGGATTTCCGCAAGTCGAACTGTCTGATTGCTTCTTACAACGGAATGCAGGACTCCCTGCGCCTGGGCGGACTCATGAAGGGCCGCGGAACGCCCGAAGAGAACATCCTCGTCATGCGTGATCTTGCAGAAGTACACAATGTAGAGATTGATGAGCTCTGGGAACAGTTTGAAGACTACCATGCATGGGATTGGTACCGTGACCCGTTCCAGCTCGGTGAGTGGCATATGCGTATACTTTACTAGCCATTTAACCACGTTAAACCTCGTTAGGTGCATTCTGCCAATTCGGCCCCGGCCAGTTCAAGGGCACCTATCCTTACATGACGCAACCCGCATCGAAGCAGCAGCGCCTCTTCTTTGCTGGTGACGCTACCAGCACGCTCCATGGGTACATTTAGTTCAATCCGATTTATGGATCCCGTCTGACAATGACATGTCTGTCCAGCTGGGTTGAAGGTGCGCTTGAAAGTGGCTGGAGATCAGTCCTCAGTTTGCTCAGGACACATCCTGAGATTAATCCGCACCCAGAAGAGGACATCGTCAAGAAGTTTCTGGATCTCTGGGGTCCGTTGCAGGAATGGGTCCCTCAGGACTTTGCTGCGCACAACTCGCTTGCCCGACAGCCTGGGCACGCAGAGACGAGTATATCGTAGCTGTATCTCATACTCATGAAGATATTCATGCTGGTCTACATTGTGTACTCAACGTATTCACGGCCAATTTTAAACCCCGGTTTTGGGCATCAAGTGTAATGTGATCAGGCTGCCGTTTCACTCGCTTGTGCCCGATCTGCAGATCTTGTACAAGCTGAGGTTGACATGCGCCACACACAACTAAAGATCAACAGTCTGTTGAAAGAAGTGGCAGCTGCAAACACCTAGTCAGCGTCTCATTTGTTGTTAATCCAGAATTTCTTTTGGATATCGAAAACACCCCTTTACTGTCACCTGGGGTCATTCTTGGTCACCTATTGAGCCTCAAACTTGATATTGTTGGAGAGAGGGGTACATCTACTCGCTTGGAGGGGACGTTGCAGGGGCTTGTGCTCCCTTCGATACGGCATTTCCAGTTGAATTCCTGAAATCCTAGAGAACTCATGTTATCGGCCATGATCCTTGCGCTCCACACTGCTGCAGGCATTAGCAACAGTGCCGGCAGGATGTCACTCACCTATCTCATTCTGGAAAATATCAAATTCAACAGGCACTATTTCTCCAGCACGCTCTGTGGGTGCATGGCGCTCGAGAAGCTTGCAATATCCTCTGTTCTTCTCTTGGTGGAAGATGTTTTTTCTGGTCTTCTGCCACAGGATCCCACAGACGGAACTGGTCGCAGCTCACCCTCCCTGCCGGACCTCACGACTTGGTCGTTAATAAAAAGGACTTCGACACCCTCCCACACAGACTCCGGGCCCTCGTGAACGCACGGGCCTGGGACCCCGCGCGCCACCGGTCATTGGAATCTATCACGGTGTGTGCCTGTACAGAGGGTGACACCAAGCAGGCCGACCAGGCGGCACTTATGTTCGAACAGCTGCGCAAGCTGCTTGGTCCATGGAGGGATTGCAGTTGCAGGGATTTTGCTATTGCAGAGTCTGGGATGGTGCTCCGGACAGAGGCCGTCCTGTATAGGTTTCCACTTGTGAAGAACCTGTGCCGGTTCGAGGTGTGAACATGTGAAGCTTCGAACGTTGTCAGTTTTCATCATGAATGAAATATTGTCATTTTAATCTACATGATACCAACCTACAGATAAAACAATGAAACTGGGTAAGATAACTGATTTAATGCAAGCAACTAGATAGCGCGGTATACTATGTTCACAGAAATGCTACTGGTGTACCTTCGTGGGAGAGAAGAGAAGAGGGAACAGGGAAGGCAAAAAATGAGCAGCAGGACGAAATAATAAATTGACCGTCCTTCTCACCATATTCCCCTAAGCCAGTGCAAAGCTCGCAGCCGTCTGTTTAGTGCCCAAGGACGAAAACGATAGTGTAGTGAGCAAAGCCGCACGCCAGCGAGGCAGTACAGTACACTTACATCCGATTTTACCGAGCGGTGAGTCAATTTTTACCTTGACATACTTTGACGATAGATTCAACCTTTTCCTCCTTACCAGAGATGGGTCAGCTCAAGTTGTGATGGTGACTGGGTTGCGACGTACTTTCAGGAAACCTAGGCAGCATGCTTGATACTGGATCGGACGTTCCTCGTCGACGGCTACGGCAAGGAGAAGCATAACCAGGGAGATCCTGATGGTGAGGGAGGCGAGCATGGGCTGAATGGTGCTGTGTAAACACTGGTTGGTATATCAGAAATCTGGCAGAACATATATATATTTGAGATAACCTAAAGGCTGGATCATAAAGATGTCATTCATGAGAGTATCGCGCTTACTTGGACTCGACAACCCGCGAAGTGTAACTATTGTCGTGGTGGGAATCGTCTACGACAAGCGCCGACGAATGATTCGCACACGATAACTGTCCTACTACTTCAGGTTGGCAAATGTGAGAACTTGGCTTGCACGGCGCTTCGATATATTCCTATAGCTGCCTCATGTTCATCGTTAGTAAATTGATTGACGACAGCCCCCAGTACATCTGCGTCCCTCTGATTTCAACCAGACATCCAAACGGTCAAGAGTCTGACGCCATGTGGGGGTCAACACGACTCCGATACGAGAGTGCTACGGGACGAAGAAGGGATTAGTACAAGGACAGGGTGCGGCACAGTCGAGACGGACAAACCGGGGGGCATTGATTAGGGAGAGAACGGGAGTAAGGCCAGGAGATGAAAGCAAGAGGGGTCTGGATGACAGATAATGAACATGGAGAGAAAAGCGCGGCGAAGATGGACCCACCCTATGGCTGCAGAGGCCCCCAGATGACGAGATTCGCGTCAGTCCTGGCATGTCGATCTTGTTAGTAACACCAAGCTAAGAAGAACCCTTTCCAGTATTCGTGAAGCATGAATAGCGGCTACAAGCTGGCGGCTAGTTAGCTGCTGATGTCAAATTGACAAAGAGGCTACGCACCAACGGCCTAATTCAGTGCACAAGCGAGCCAACTCTTGTATGCTGCTAGTATCTCAGCCTCATCAGTACTGGAGGTGGATCGTGCGCTTGGGAGATCATGTTCAACATAGTGGATTGGGCCAAGGGATGGGCGCGACGAGCCAACAGCTTGCTGAAATTTGAAGCCGACAGTGACGAGTCTAGGTGGACTAGCAGTGGTGTGCAAATGAAGCGCTTAAGGACATGGTAGGATCTTAGAAACTAAGAAAGGCGCCCAAACAAGGATTGGTTGGCGAGGAGGCTACGAACCCCCACTGATCAGTGCAACTTTTTTCCAAGAGTGACTAGGGTTTTGGAATCAGCTAGCAGAGGTGGGGAATTGATGATGCGACGGGGATTGCCGGACAAGTCTGCACTCCGAGTCTTGAGTCTTGACTTACTATTCAGTACTCAACATCCACTATCTCCAGCTTCAAGCTTCAAGCCTTCTCGCTTCGATATGCCAAACCTAGTCTAGAAGACTAATATAGGAGCTCCTAGATGAAACAAAAACTACAAGAGAATATCTGCCCAGTGTCTCTCCTGGACCCTATGGGCTGCTCGAACTAGCGATTCATAGCGCAAGCCTTGCCTCTTCCTCTGGTAAATTCTCAGCACTATATTTTAGCTCTGAACTTGAAAAATATGAAGCTCTGATAGTTCTCCGTTGACCGGAACTTCTCCCAGGTTCCGCCGCCCAAACTTCAAACCCGGAGCCCCAGCTACTTCCCATCCCCAACTTGGGAAGATCGCTTTGTCTGCTACACCGCCGCAGTCGTCTATTTTGGTATCGGCGCAGAAAGCACCAAGGTCCAAAATGGTATTTCCTCAGTTAGCAGTGGCCTGGCCCCGAGTTGAACGAGGAGCTCCTGCGCCCGGATTTGTCATTGGATCATGTCGCCAATTCGAACACTAAGTGCAGGTGTGTGGCCGCTACACCACCAGGCCTTCATCAACTCCTTAGCTATACTTTATACTGTGAGTTGGATAGCATACACAGAAATGTCGATGAGTTTCCAAACTGACGTTTCGGGATTCCTTTTTCTTCAAGTTCAAATTCTATCGCCTCATGCTTAAGCTTTTTCCTCTGCGTCTAGTATATTTTTGAATACTGTCGTATATTCTGTCTTCGCATCTCAATTTCCCAGCAGTTGATGTAATTTTTCAGCGTCGTGCACCTGGGCCAAAAAGTTCTAATGGATGACACCTCTTCCCAGCCCGGATCGGAGTTTCACGCCTGAGACATCGATATTGGCGACACCGGCCAAAATCATACATTCTAGATGTCCCAGTGACCTGACCTCGAGTCGAACGAGGAGCTCCTGCATCCAAATTAGAATCATGTTGGCAATTCCAACCCTATCTACGGGTATCTAGCCGCTAAACCCTTAGGCCGTCTATATCTACTTCGCTGGACTGTGATTTGGATATCAGATATGGATAACTGAGTTATTACAGGTGCTTTCAATTTTTCTTCAATTGCAAGTTTAACCACAGCTGGTGCATATGATGAAATGATTGCGCCGGTACCGATGACACGCGATCCCGTCCCGGCGAACCTTGGATGAGCCCAAAAATCGTTCCTTTCTTGCTTCCTGGATCTCTTCCTCCATGATTCGGAAAACTAATTGTCTTCAGCACTGGCCCTAGCTATAGCTTTTGGCCTCGTTTGTCCGCACGCCCTCCATCTGATCTTTTTGAATTTTAATTGCCTCGCAGTACCAAGTTGAGAGGACCTCAATGCGTGTTTGACATCGACGTCGGCTCGGTAGTGACTTTGGACTCGGCAAAATATTTATCCGCTAATGAATTGTCCGAGAAACGCGTTATATTGTTTACCGGACCTTGCGAAGCTTCTTGTGGGCAGCGTGACCTGCACCCTATCCAATACTTGGAGCATTTTCTCTCGGCCCCCGCATACCAAATACACTCGAACGTCTCTTAACGCCTCAAGGTATCCACAATCTAAATTTCAAGATCATGACGAATGGCTCATTTTGCAGGTAAGCTCATAGAAATTGTCTGGATTATCGAGGTTCAAAGTCAGAATCTACAGTGGTAAGTCGCGAAGGGTCGGAAAAACACTACCATTCTTCGGTAAATTTGACTTCTGCTAAGCGATCCTTGAACGCCGTCTCTTGCAAGCTTCCAACTTCACATCGCCACTGTGATCTTCTATTCGCATAAACCATATGGCACGCGATTGATCGTGTGGGGGAGTTTCGCCTCTGCTTCGGCATCGAGGTGCGATCTCTCGATGCACGGTTGTTTGATTACGATATCGCACAGTGGGGGCCCGGCGACCCGCTATACACTTGACCATCCGGATTTTTGGCAGACGCTGATATCTTGAAACCGTCAGTTGCGACAATTCTGCGCGCTCGCGTCTACACGATGCACGTAGAGGTATTTAAGCCCTGTGGTTTCACGAATACTCTCCAAACCGAAAATCCTCAGCTTTAGCTAGATACCGGTTTACAAGATGCAGTTGACTTCCTTCCTATTCCTCGCATCCTTCATCGCTGCAGCCAGCGCCCACACCACAGTTTACGGTGTTTGGATCAACGGTGCCTTCCAGGGCGATGGCCGCAACAGCTATGTAGGCTGCAACGTCCTGTGGAGTCTTGGATAACCGCGACTCACGGCCATTTTTTTGTAGATCCGCTCGCCACCCAACAACAACCCTGTCAAGGACCTCAAGTCCGGCGCGATGGCCTGCAACGTGAACAACAGATGTAATAGTCTCCGTATCTTGTCGTGGATTTACTTCAGTCTAACCTTCTCTAAGCCGTCGGCAAGACACTCTCGGTCAAGGCCGGCGACAAGGTTACCTTTGAATGGTACCATGACAAGTAAATTTTTTGGTACTCGAGAGATTTCAATCGGGCTTACTTGTAATGATACAGCCGCAACGACGACATCCTCGCTGGGTCGCACAAGGGTCCCAGTATGTGGAAATGTCTCTGTTACTGTAACTCAAGTGACGCGTCAATCATTTCACAGTCCAAGTCTATATGGCCCCAACGTCCTCCAACGGCAACGGCAATGTCTGGACGAAGATCTTCTCCGACTCTTACTCGGGAAGCTGGGCGACTGACCGCATGATCAACGCTCGCGGCCAGCACAGTATCACAGTCCCCAACGTCCCCGCCGGCGACTATCTCCTCCGTCGTAAGTTTATCCTACAATATGCGTTTATCACTTGATCTGAACGGCGATCGCTCCTTCACAGCCGAAATCGCAGCCCTCCATGAGGCCGACGCTCTTTACACCCAGAATCCCGCCCGTGGTGTGCAGATGTACATGAGTTGCATCCAGTTCAAGGTGACCTCCAACGGCAACCAGGCCCTCCCCGGTGGAACCTCCTTCCCTGGTCAGCATATCCCTGTTTTTGATTCAGGGACATGTCTCGACGCTGACCACGTACTGATCCAGGTACCTATACTGACTCCACACCCGGAATTCACTTCAACGTCTACAACGAGGCTGCGACCTCATACAAGGCACCTGGTCCCGCTGTTTGGAGTGGCGCTGCCGGAGGCTCCATCGGCAAGGTCGGCTGAGCTCTCAATCCATGTTTTTCTTGATTCCGGGTGCTGGATAATGTTTCTATCCGTTTGTAATTGTAAATATCTATGGGCTGGTGTGATATATTGGTAACAATTTGAATGAAAATATGAGTCCGATACCATAGCAAAGACAACGGAGCTGCGAAGTTGTACGATAACATCCCTCCAAGAGATGCTCTATACATGGAGACTGGTTGGCTAAATTTCCTAAGAAAAAGGCCCTAGGTCCACGGATGATCTCGATAAATAAATAGGTTACTTTTAGAACCTCATTTATTCTTCAGAAAGTGACTTGGAGTATTAGTAGAGAGTTCCGATTACAGATTACATCAGTTTCGACCATTGGCAACAGGGGCGGCAATTCCCGAGAGGTTCTTTGAACTAAATCGTCCGCGTCAACTATGATCGCATTGGTGTGGAACTTAGCTGTCCCCTGTCATGAAAATTTGGCGAAAACATGCACATTCCATTAATATTAAACACTAATCTTGGAATAGTCACAGGGATAAGAGCAATAGATGAGTGATTATTGAAATCAACTCAATATTCAATATTCTCTGATATTTCGGTGTTTCGTACTGTCAAAGTTTACCCGCGACCGGTTCTGCCGGGTTTTCAATGGTCTGAATGAGCCAGCACCGACCATGAATCGTTTTCTCGGCAGACTTGAAAATTTGTCCTCGCTCCTCAAGCCCGAAATAAAGGAGGTGTCTTCCAAACTGCCTTACTATAGCCGAAGCCATTTCTTCTTATACCTTTTTATTGTTTCAAACGTTTATCCTTCATCTCTCAACTTGGGTTTCGAATCCGAATTCAGTCACGCAAGAATGTCGGTCAGTATATTTTTAAACTTGACGTCGGTTCTCTGCTGAATTTAGACTCAGTTGGAAAGGCATCCGTCAACGGTCTTTAATACTTATGGAAGCAAGTTGCATTGCTTCTCTATTCAACGGAATTTTTCGAAGCTTCGTTTAGTGGCATGACCTACCCTCGCCAAAAAAATCACTCTCGGCCCCCGCACGCCACGCGCGAGCGTCGTTCTGGCCTCAAACTAACATTTTTTCGCGATTGTGGGGCATTTACATCTCAAAGACAAGCTGAATCTGAACCACCTGGAGTATCGGGTCTCGATATTTGACTACGAAATAGTCCTTTCCAAGACGCGCCAGCACAGTCCCATAGCTATCGGAAAAACATCCTCGGTGAATTACTTGAATCAATATCTGTCATGTAACCCCTGGACGTTAGTCTCTTTGAAGTCTCCGACGTCACAACCCCTACCGCAATCTTACTCTCATATCGCCCAGCTAAAACGCCATTGGTTGTATGGAGGAGTTTCGCCGTTGATATGTCACCGCACTCTCTAAACACGGCGCCCTACAATATAACCCACGACGCGGTTTCTGGCAGGTGTCAAAAATCTTGAAACCCTCAGATGCGATAATTATGCGTGTTCGCGTCTGTTCGGTACGCGACGAGGTACTTAAGCCATGATAGTTTGCGGTTACTCCTCAAACCGAACATCTTCAGCTTGATACCGGTTTGCAAAATGCAGTTGACCTCTTTCCTATTCCTCGCATCCTTCATCGCTGCAGTCAGCGCCCACACCACAGTTTATGGTGTTTGGATCAACGGTGCCTTCCAGGGCGATGGCCGCAACAGCTATGTAAGCTGCAAATCTCTGAAACCTTGAACCGCGATTAATGGTTTTTTTCGTAGATCCGCTCGCCACCCAACAACAACCCCGTCAAGGACCTCAAGTCCGGCGCCATGGCCTGCAACGTAAACAACAGAGGTAACAGTTTCTATACATTTTCACGTAGGCGCTTTAGTCTGATCTTCTTCAAGGTGTTGGCACGACGCTCTCAGTCAAGGCCGGCGATAAAGTTACCTTCGAATGGTACCACAACACGTGCGATTTTTTTTAAAAAAAATTTACTTTTGGAGCTCATTGACCGACGCTTATTTGATACAATAGACGCAACGACGATATCATCGACGGATCGCACAAGGGTCCTGGTATGTCAAATCTTTCCTTTGATCATGCCTGTCGGGCACTCACTCTCCAACCATCTTACAGTCCAGGTCTACATGGCCCCGACTTCTTCGAACGGAAATGGCAATGTTTGGACCAAGATATTCTCTGACGCATACTCGGGAAGCTGGGCTACTGACCGCCTCATCAACGCTCGCGGCCAGCACAGCATCAACATTCCCAACGTCCCCGCCGGCGACTATCTCCTCCGTCGTAAGTGCCTCGCCTCTAAAACATTCATAAGTGGAACCCCAGTCTCAACGACATGCTCCTCCACAGCCGAAATCGTAGCACTTCACGAGGCCGACTCGCTGTACAGCCAAAACTCCGCCCGTGGTGCACAGCTCTATATGAGCTGTATCCAGGTCCGGGTCACTTCAGGCGGCAACCAGGGCCTCCCCGGAGGAACCTCCTTCCCTGGTGAGTCTATCCTTGCACCGCTACATATGAATTTCACGACGCTGACGATGTACCATTCTAGGAACATACACTGACTCTACACAGGGCATCCAATTCAACATCTACAACCAGGCTGCCACCTCATACAAGGCGCCTGGTCCCGGTGTTTGGGGTAGCGCTGCCGGAGGCTCCATTGGCAAGGTCGGCTGAGCTGTTGTTTCTGTTTTTTCTTTCTTTTTCTGGGCACAATGCTTTCACCGGGCGTCGGGTTTTTTCTTCCTGTAAATGGGGCATTTAGTGCACTAGTATCAATTCAATTCAATTGAAATCGTGAATACCTTGGGCATGGATCTAAGTCTCTTCGTATATCACGAGTATATCGGCCTTCAGTTCAACTCAAGAGATAGCTGCAGTCAGACAAGGGGTGAACTTTGAGGGAGGAAATTGGTGGAGGGCTTTCCATCTCACACAGCAATTGTGCCCCAAAATTATACGTAAGTAAGGACTAAAAATGTGATAATTCAATGGAATTATAATCACCATTCGCGAAATTCGAGGTAAAAACTTCTTTGTGAGATGCCTCGACATAATTGTAAAGGAAATGAAACTAAATTGCACAGAGCTCGTACTACCGCAGTGCGTCAGATTTCATCTCTGGAATCTTATCTGACCATGTTGCGCCAAAAAAAAGTTGCATCAGCATTCCGAAATACTTAAGCCTTGTATCCGCTACAACCTCGCGCATTGCATCATCACATAGCGCGCAATGTTGTATTTCTGGTTCAACGTCCTGTCCAGGATCGTTGAAGGATAGCATGTCCTGTGTCAGGCTATCCGGAAATACCATACGTGCCCACACCTTCACTCGGGACAGTAGGCAGCCTTTCTGGCCTGCGTGGACGTCGGACACTAACAAAGGCAGGATCATCACTGACTTGAAAGTCGCAAGGGCATGTTTTCGCTCGAGGTGTTCTCTCTGATAGGGGAAAGGCTCGAATGAGTTTAAGAGCTCTGAGATCGAGTATAGCGTGCACGCGTATGTGACGAGCGGGCATATCCAAGTAATTTCCAATTCGTGCGCAAGCTTCAGGGCAAGAATGTGATCGCTCATCTCGAGGGAGTAGAATGGCGGGCGTTTATCTACCTCCCGTAGAGTTGTTGGATATATGTGTGACAGATGAAGGAGGCAGCGCCGCCGAAGATACTGAACTTCGTATTTAGTGCTTAAAGTGAGGATCCCTGCGATAACGGGCATGGGGACGGATTCGGGAGGAGGTAAGAAGAACCTATCGTTTCATTAGATCTTGCTGTTTTGTACACAGAGAAAAGCGATTGGAATATGCGCACTCTGTGTTGTCGTGCAGTGCTCTGAGGAAATACGAAAGATCTACTGCCGGATCGGAGAGATGAACGACACTTTTCTCATCGTTCGGACCCCGTTCAGCGACTGTGAACATATCGCGGAACACGGAGGAGGCAGATGACAGGATTGCCCCGTAGACTAAAAAGGAACTTTCTCCGGCGTGGATGAGCAAGTTGCCGTCGTCGTACCATACCTTGAGGGGCTCCGTAGATTCTGCTGCGCTTCATTATTCGGTTGATTATTTTCAATAAGAGATAGAATATTGAAAAATAAATTACATCGCACATACTTCATGAAATTATGCCTGGGTCTTGCTTTAGATGGAATTCAAGTCGATCACAAGCAAACAGCGGCCAACTTGAATGAAGGGCAGGCACTCAAGTAAGAAAAATAGATAAATAAAAGAGTTGGACTAACATATTACCTGAAAGTGTTGTGAAGTGCAGCAGAGAGAGCAAGTAACGTAGTGCGCGTAGAGTAGTACAGGACTGTCAGTATCAGTTGTTGATGGCAAGGACGCGTGTGAATGGCCAAGCAGCCTTATCTTATCTTCGCTCTGATCTACTGATTCTATTCCATGGCCACACCCAGGATTCGGCATTGTGCGACTGTATGCCTGCCCAGGAACTTGAAGGACTCGGACTGGCAGTGGGCCAGCGGCAGGACTAAAGGAAGGGTGACTCTGAGCATTTCCCTACCTCTTGGCGAAAACTCAAGCTTCAAGCTATCGAAAAGCGAAAGACAAATATCTCCGTGTATTTCGCGTTCCATTTTTTTTGCATTCTTTTTGCTAATCTCTTCGACCCGGCTCCTACCAATACACAGTCAACACACAAGCCCCATGTGCACCCTTTGGCATAGATCTTCTTCGTCTCTCTCCGCCGCTTTACACCCGGAGTTTCGCACTGTCATATCGTCGGGTCTTCTGGTGGGGCTCTCGCAATTTCGACACCCTTTTATACCCTATCTGGTAGACCACGAGACGCTATCATCAGCGACTATAGCCAATGATGACCTTTTTTGATGTCAGGTGGAGGTCATTCACACACAGGACACCTCGGAATTAAGCACATCGAATCTCAACCCTTGCAAAGAATGATGGAAATATGTCCAGTGCTCAAGGCCATATAAAAACCTCAGTCCCTGCTCTCGGACCCCCCGAAAAACAAAGTTCCATCACCAGTTGACGACACGCCAGAATGCCTGAGCTCATTTTCGTCAGTGCCCCTCATGTCTTATCCGAACATACTATCCTCTAACAATCTTGCGATCAGCTCACCGGCGCGTCTGGTTTCCTAGGATCGCACATAGCCATACAGCTTTTGGACCGCGGATACAACGTTCGTGCGTGCGTGCCTTTCACCTTCATCCTTCTCCAACACGCGACTGAAGGACTGTCATCCCTAGTTCTGCACGGGGACGCAGAGTCGCCGAGCTCAAGGAGAGCTACGCAAGGTTCGGGGACCGATTCCAGGTCGTGGATATCCCCGATCTGGCCGTGGGGGACTTCACGGCGGCGCTGCAGGGTGTCGACGGACTGATACATGCGGCGGCGCCGTTGGCCGGCCGGGCTACGCTGGCGGAGATCCTTTCGGTGCGTCCCGCTAGGTTACGCAGGTCTTGCTATCCCCGCTGACTGAATTTCAACGATCTCAGGGCGCAGTGGATGGGACGCTGAATCTCATTCGCCAGGCTCAGAAAGTGGGCATCACTCGGATTGTCGTTACCAGCTCCATCGTCACCGTCTCCGACCTTGTTAATGCGGATCCAAATCTGTTCACCGATAAACGTTTGTTCATTTTCTTAATCAGATAACGCTGTACTTATGGCTGGGTAGATTGGTATGCTGCCGATAAGGAGACAGCCTTGAACGGAGGACCATGGGATGTCTATTGCGCCGCGAAGACTTTGGCTGAGCGCGAGCTGTGGGCCTTCAACGACGCCCATCCAGAGCTCGAAATCACAACTAGTATGTGTGCTCTAGTCGACTCACCATTCAGCCTAACAGGATCAACAGTCAACCCTCCCTTCCTATACGGGCCATTCCCAGAGGGCTTTAAACAGCCAACGCCAGACTACTTTGCGCTCTCGACCAACATCCAGATATACCGCTTCCTCAAGCCCTCAGGCCCCTACCCGCCGTGCCCGAGCTACACGGACATCCGTGACTGCGCCAAGGCACACATCCTCGCCCTCAACAGCCCGCCGACCGCTGTCGTCGGGCGCAAGCGCCTCGTCATCAGCTCGCCACACGCGTACGACTTCAAGGGGGTCCTCGAGCTCATCGCGGAGAAACGCCCTGAGCTGAAGGACAGGCTTAATAAGGAGGCGCCGCCGACGTTCACGTTCGACAGGCTTCTGGTCGACTTTAAGCGCATTGAGGAGGTTGTGGGGATTAAGAAAGAGGACTTTCGGCCCAGTGACGAGACGTTTTTGGATGCGGTTGATAGTCTGATTGCGGTGGAGAAGCAGTGGGCGGCTCTTGGCCATAAAGTTGATATTCCAGACGATTTTGAATGAGGTTGTAGATTATAATTGTACTTGGTAATTGTATCTAAAGGTAGTTGTATATTGAATCCGCAGATCGCGGGCCATCGACTTGAGAGGTATCGGCCGAATGATGAGATTGGTCCTGGACTAACATATTAGCACAAGTCGCGAGGTCCGACTGCGAAATAAGCGGTAGAGACCATTGGACGGACGGATGAAGATTCAAATCCAAGGGCCGTGAATAACGACGTGGACTAACTTGGAATTTTGTTTACTTTAGCTTATAGGCCTCTATTATAAACATGGTAATTCCGATTGCAAGCCATCGATTTTGTGTACGAGCTTTGGAGGAGTACCAGAAATTCAGGGGCGGTTTTACGGAGGAAATTCCCGCCGGGAATGCTAAACTACCCCGCTCATTTCAAATTCACCTCTGGGGTATGTCCGCACCATCCGGATGGCTCAGAACATATATGAGACCCCGCTCAATTTTTGCTCTTTCCAAACACCATGTCGTCCCAATCTCTACGAAACCGCTCCAAGGAAAATTTGGCTCAACGAGATGAGAGCCAGCAAGCCTCCTCGTCATTGCCTCCCACTCCTCCCACATCGTTCTCGCCCAAGCTCAGGCTAGGGCTCTTTGGCATCGCCCTCGCATCTGCTGTCTTTCTTTACGCCCGACCAGCAGCGTCGCCAGCATACGCCCTATGCGCACAAGGCAACCGCAAGGCTATTTACACAGTCGATTCAAGCAACTCGGAGGTTCAGTGTATGGTTGTGCGTGGGGCACGCATTGTGGATACGGGTGACCTCGAGGATGTCCAGGCGCGCTGGGAGGGTCCCAGATTGGACGTCAAATATATTGGAAAAGACGAGGTTGTCATCCCGGGCATGAGCGGTAAGTCTTATTAAAATCCGTATCGATTGGGCTCGAAGGCTAATGGGCCTTCGAAGACTCGCATTGCCATATTATTGAGTACGGCGCTAGCCAACTGGTTGCACTCAAGGACGGAAAATCACTCAAACGTGAGTCTCGTACATCTGGTCGTGTGACATCTTTCCTCATTTCCAGACTGTCCCAGACACACTCGAGCTTCTCGCAGATTATGTCAAGTCAGATCCAGTTCTCTCTAAAGACAAAACAAAGGTCGTCGAGGGATGGGGATACGACCATGCATCATGGGATGTGCCAGTCTACCCTACTGCCGTGCGTACGCGCCCTTTCCGCGTGAACTCGATGGCTAACGCACGTATCGCATCAGGCCGACTTGGATAGCCACCCAGTGCTTCGTGGACGGCAGATCATGCTTTCAGGGCGTGATGGCCACACCTTGTGGGTCTCCAAGGCTTCGCTCGCCGCAAACGGCCCCTTCCCCGCAGACAAAGACGTCGAGGGTGGCATCATCTTCCGCGACGACAAGGGCGAGCCCACTGGTGAGCCTCTTCGAGAAACATTGCTCAGGCCTTGTCTAACTATTGCTCAGGTATCTTTTTGGACAAGGCCATGGAGCTCATCAAACCCCCCGCGCTCACATTCGAAGACCGCGCAGCGCGCTTCCGCACCACCGTCTCGCACGCGCTGCAGCACGGCCTTACCTCGCTACACGATGCCGGCGCCGGACCTGACAGTATCCCCCACTTCATCAGGTACGCAACGATTTCTCACCATTACACCGCGTCTAACGGGAGACGCACAGCGAGGCTGAGCGCGGCGCGCTGCCAATACGCATCTATGGGATGCGTTGGTTTGACCCGGAGGAGCATGCGCCGTACTGGGGCAATACGACCAGCAAGATCCTTTCGACGCTGAAAGGCGACGAGGCCGGAACCAGGCTGACCTCGAGAAGCGTCAAAATCTTCGCTGATGGTGCCTTGCGCTCTGGTGGCGCTGCTGTATGTGACGTGACTTCATCTGGCAAGTCTAGACCGCGGCTGAACCATCAATTTTTTTTTAGCTGTACGATGCGTACTCAGACAACCCCCACACCCATGGTGTGATGCGTATTTCTCCTGAGCACGTCAAGCATGTCGTGCCGATGTTCTTGAGGGATGGCTGGCAAGTTGTGCGTAGATGTATCCTTGCCGAATCCTGACGACCTCGCTAATCTCCTCCCACGCAGAACATCCACGCTATTGGAGATCGTGCGAACGGCATCATCCTCGACACTTTCGAGCAGGCCCAACGCGAGCTCGGCGTCAACATCCGTGCGCTTCGGCCTCGGCTGGAGCATGCGCAGATTATGGCGCCAGAGGACATGCACCGCATCGGTGACCTTGGAGGTTCGTTCACCTATCTTCAGTCTCAGTGTCACCCAGGTCTAATTATATCCACCCAGTCATTGCCAGCATCCAACCCACTCATGCGTGCGTCAATGCTCATCTTTCATCCAGATGTGAGAGCGATAGCTAACCCCGCTACAGCACAAGCGACATGTGGTTCGGCGAAGAGCGGCTCGTGAGTCTTTCGCTATTCGGTGTTTTTTCCAGGCTGAGATCTATTATTCCGCCCCGCAGGGTCCCGAGCGCGTGAAGGGCCTTTACGCCTTCCGTAGCATTGTCGCGGGTGGCTCAAGGATCACCCTGGGCTCTGACTTCCCCGTGGAGGGCGTGAACCCGCTCGATGGGTTCTTTGCCGCTATTACGCGGACGACGCAGGATGGACGGTCGCCGCACGGCCCTGGCGGCTGGTTCCCTGAGCAGAAACTGAGCAGGCTCGAGGCGCTCCGGGGTGCGTATCCTACCTGTGCTCCTCTCTTCGATACTAATGAGGCTCTTCTGTAGGAATGACTATTGACCCGGCGTTTGCTTCGTTCACGGAAAAATACCTTGGATCGCTCGAACCTGGAAAACGGGCGGACTTTGTTATACTCTCGAAGGATATCATGAAGGTTTCGCCGCAGGATATCTTGAAGACAAAAGTCCGGGCGACTGTGATCGATGGAAAGGTGGCGTATGGAATGATCTGAACCCTCGATATTTTTCTTTGTTATATCAAGGCATGGCGAGTTTCCCGAGTCTCTGGGCTGCCGAAAAATATAAGGACACCGGCATCACTAAGAATCTCTAATGACGTCCTTGCAATTGAATATCAATATCATTCACTTGTCTGTTACTCCATTACGGGCCGGGGGGAATGGCTCCGTGTCCATTCACATGTTTCCTGGCCGCCGAGCGGCGACCGATATCGAGGGAAAAGGGGGGGAAATCACTGCAATCCTCTCTCTGTACTCACCATACAAATGCGCTACTTGATGAAGACACCGTCCAACCAAACACTATTCGACGCTATAGTTCTCTGACATGCTTGCTGCTTCTCACTAGATTACCTGTCTGTCCTCTGAAAACAGCCTCATGACATGGATGCGTCATTAACAGGCTCGGTACCTAGTCAGCAGACATCATTATGAACGCAATCCCGAAGTCCTCCCGCCGTGGCACACTTTCTAGGATCTGCAAGCCATGTTTTATTCTTTGCATGGGTGTGTGCGACGGACACTCTTCGGATTGAAGCACATTCGGTTTTGTCTTTATTGTGTGTGCCAAGGCGGCAATCATACATCTCCTTCTCTTCGCAATGCTAGAGCTCTCGGGACGCCGCCAACGAAGAGATGCACCTCGACGAACAAGCCCGGATATTTTCCGCGAAGGTATGTATAAATGGTGCATATTTCCACCTGAAATCCTCAGCTCATTCGAACTCTTCCAACCGGTCGTCTAACAGCAGCTGTTTTCTTGCCATGTTCCCAAAACTCGCTCTCACTGCCCTCTCTTTCCTTGCCATCGTCTCTGCTCAGCAGGTCGGCACCAACACCGCAGAGAACCACCCTAAACTCTCCTGGCAAAAGTGCACCAAGAGTGGCTGCGTCACTCAGGGCAATGCTGCTATCACCCTCGACGCCAACTGGCGTTGGGTCCACAACATCGGTGGCTACAACAACTGCTACACAGGCCAGAGCTGGGACAAGTCCCTCTGCCCTGACGGCAAGACGTGTGTCAACAACTGCGCCCTCGAGGGCGCCGACTACGCCGGCACCTACGGTATCTCCACAAACGGCAACTCCCTCACTCTTAAATTTGTCCAGCCCAACTCCAACGGCAAGAACGTTGGTTCCCGCGTCTATCTCATGAACAGCGACTCGAAGTACGAGATCTTCAAGCTCCTGAACCAGGAGTTCACCTTCGACGTCGATGTCTCCCAACTCCCCTGCGGCCTAAATGGCGCGCTCTACTTCTCCGAGATGGACGCAGACGGTGGATCGGCCAAGTTCCCCGCCAACAAGGCTGGCGCCAAGTACGGAACTGGTTACTGCGACTCGCAGTGCCCCCGTGACATCAAATTCATTAACGGAGAGGTCAGTATTCTTCTCGTCCATAAGTTTATTTCTCCCGCTTATGGCTTCTTTTATCTCTAGGCCAACTCCGTTGGATGGACCGGATCCTCAGGAGATCCCAACTCGGGCAAGGGCAACTACGGTGCCTGCTGTAACGAGATGGACATTTGGGAGGCCAACTCCGTGTCTACCGCGTACACACCCCATCCCTGTTCCGCCACCGGCCTCAGCCGCTGCACTGGCGCTGCTTGCGGCACCAATGACCGCTACGCCACCGTCTGTGATCCCGACGGTTGCGATTTCAACTCGTACCGCCTCGGTGACACCAACTTCTACGGCAAGGGCATGAAGGTCGACACCTCCAAAAAGATCACCGTGGTCACTCAATTCATCACCAACACCGGCACCGCGTCCGGAACCCTCACTGAGATCCGCCGCCTGTACGTCCAGAACGGCGTCACCATCCAGAACTCAAAGGTCAACATCCCCGGGCTCGCCGCAGGCGACTCGATCACCGGCGCGTTCTGCGACTCGCAGAAGTCCGTCTTCAAGGACAAGACGCAGTTCCAGGCCAAGGGTGGTCTGGCTGCGATGGGCAAGTCCGCTGGGCGCGGCATGGTGCTCGTCATGAGCATCTGGGACGACTACGACGCGAACATGCTCTGGCTCGACAGCTCTTACCCGACCACCGCCAACCCCTCCACACCCGGTGTCAAGCGCGGCACCTGCGCCACTAACTCTGGCAAGCCCTCCGACGTTGAGAACTCCGCTGCTGGAGCATCGGTCACTTTCTCCAACATCCGCTTCGGTGACATCGGTACGACCTACAAGTAAACGAATGTTAACCCAATCCCGTGTCCTTTACTATACGATTCTGCGAGCAGTTTTTCTTCCTGGTCCGTTTCGGTATACATTGTCGTTACCGGACATTCGCTACCATTCCTCCCCAAATACGCACGTCCGCTTGATATCTGTGTAGTCATAGGATTAAAAGTCTTCCAATTCATATCTCATTTCACTGCTTCGTATCCTATGAGTTCAAGGTTTCGCGATGCAATGGGTATTGAAGATTTGAGAAAATAAATATAGGTTATTTGTATACAGGTAATATGAAACAGGGTATATACAAGGCGAATGGTATAAAATTACATATCTGGGATGTCAATCTTAATCCCCTGGCCAAGCCAATGTTTTTCGAAAGCGAGGAGGCTGTCTACCGTGTCAAGAATGGTATCTTCTATCGACCTGAACTCTTCCTTCTTGAACCCAAGCACCTCCTCGATTCGTGCAAAGTCGACAGCCAGCCTATCAATACTGAACGTCGGTGGGGTATCTTTATTGATTCTCTGCTCCAGCGTGGGTCTCTTCTCCCGGATGAGGTTGATGATCTCCTTGAAGACGCAGCCGTGAGGGGAAGAGATGACGACGCGCTTCGGCCCGACGGAGAAGGACGGCGGGCCGGTGAGCGCGAGGACGTGAGCCTTCGCGACGTCGCGGACATCGACGTACCCAGGGAATACAGGGAAGGAACTAGAGGATTTGAGGAAGCGATAGATGTAGAGGTTGGTGGAGAGTGCGTAATAATCAGGTGAGGGCATGGTGAACCCTTCGGCGAAGGGGCCATAGAGGAAAGGGGGGTTGACTGAGGGAGGAAAGAGACTATCGTCTGTAAAACCCGCGACTAGAGTGACGGTGAAACATACTTGTGGTGATATCCATGTCTGGATGGGCCTCTCCGAAGGCCCAAACCTCCTGTTCAGCTAAAGTTTTGGCAGCACCGTAGACGTCCCAGGTTGATCCCTCCAAAGGCTTCTCTTTATCGACAGGGTACCAGTCTATTTAGCATTGGTAAGCGGTGTGAGCGGTGTGGCTTGAACGCTCGAATCCCCAACCTTTATCCGTGAAAGACATGTCCGCGAGCTTTTCCACAAAGTTACCTTTGAGGTTTGCGACAGTTGCGAGGGAGCTGGTCAATACGATGCGCTTGATTCCGCACATCTGTGCTTGACGAACGATATTCCGCGTGCCTTCCAGCGCACCCTGTGACGAATGTACCATGAGAGACTTTCTAAGGGGCTTGGGGTTACGATTAGTAGCCTACCTGGAAGAGGACCATTGAGTCAGCACGAGACGCCAAGGGAGCAGCGGTGTGTATGACTGCATCTACGTCTTTGAAAGCTTCGGGGAAGTGACCTATACTGACGTCCGGGATACAAATAACTTGGAACCGGTCGCCGAACTTGGTATAGCTCTTTCTCATTTCGCTGACCTTCAAACCACGCGCAGCGCTGCAGACTGGTTCAGAACCATGACATTCTAGTGGCGGAAAAGTACGCACCCACGGACATTGTATCCGTTCTCCAAGAGCTGGGCGACGATGTGCGAGCCCAAAAATCCAGAGGCACCAGTGACCTGTCGGATGACGTCCTTGGTGAGGACAGCGAACTCGAGAGGGAAATTCAACCTACGAGTACGCGCTGGGGCATTCTGCGAGGGAAATCCGGTATCTTTGCTCCGTCGAACTGCTGCTTTTAAGAGATGCCGAATTACTCCTGTCTGTATAATATATCAATCAGCGCGATTGTGGAAAGACAGGAGAGCCGCTTAAATATTGTGTGGCATTTCTTCTGTCAACATTATGTCCTCCGATTTCTCGTCATGACAGCGAGAGGAGTTGACGCCGAGAAGAATTGTTGAGTGGTGCATTAGCCTGGCTAGATTGACACGTTAGACGCGACCGAATACAAGAAATGAGGCGAGCTAGTTGAAGAAATTAGGAGGTCTTGAATGACGTGCCAGATTAGCTCAGAGGTCCGAACATTGACGTCGACGGCGGATCACATCGATCAAATATTACTGTCTCAAGTCCCGCGTGCATTGTGATTTTGTTAGCAATCAAATGGGACCTGCCATACTCAAAAATGCTTTCATGAACCTCATGGCCAGCCATGAAGCCAAGCCGTATGAAGGTTTCACCAAGAACTTCTCCTTTCACCTCCAAGTACATCCCTGCGTTGATGTTATTTGGCCTTGACAAATGCCTCTCAATTGCAAGGGTGTTGGCTGGATACCGACCCGGGGCACTGACAGTGATTTAAGACAGGTCTGATTCATTAAACACGTCTCTATCAGATTTTCTAACAACGGTGGCATCGCCCGTCAGAAGAAGTGGCCGGCATCCAAGGTCAATCATGCCAGATGATGCCTTGACAGATCAAGGTGGGCGCTTGGCGAAGATTGTGGCGTAGCTCTGAAGTGCCCTGAATCGTCGGGCCTATCCAGAGTAACTAAATTAAATCCCTAGAAAAAACACACGCGTGTAAGGCTTTTACACACATATCACGAGCATTCAAGCTTCAATTATGCAGCGCCTAAAAGACACAGTCTAAGCTTTAAAAGATACGACCGAGCTATTCTCTCCACTGGAAATTTGACCTCTCCTTGAAGTTCCAGGATTTTCGATGCCAAGATTTATCCAGACTGACGAAACGTGGCGTGGCTTTAAGAAAAGCTCACGTACCTGACTCTTCTCCGGCGGACGATGTTCACTGTACTTCTTGAAGGCGTAGACGGAGAACCGGTGCCATCTCTCCCTAATCTTTCAACTTTCGTACTCGTCGTTGACGATCCGCTCGAATATTTGCCGTTGTGCTAATGTGGCTCAAAAACCTATCGCGTGAGCGGAAGTTTGAAACCCTAGCGTTATACATCTGCGACCCGTGGCCTGAAGAAGGAGAGTTGATGGATGGTGTGCGGGAGTGGGTGGATGATGCCCACACACTCAAGTTTGCGGATCTTCAGAAACGCCTAGATCCTGAAGGGGGCACCTTAAGCGCAGAGCTGCGTGAATTGACGCTGCGTTTTCGAACAGTCCAAGATAGACATACTAATTTGTGGCCAAGGTCTCATCCTGCTTGGTCTCAAGAGCTCGGACTTGATTTAAGTAACATAAATAAAATTGTTGCTACTGATTCATATTGACGATACGTCTAATGAAACCTACATATGTACGATCTCATGAGGTACTGGACTCAAATCAAAATCTCCTTCAATAACTTCTCTAGCAAGTCCACCGGCCAATCTGCAGAAACCCCGAGACTAGGATACTCCATGTCTAATCCATCGTTTGCCAGGTCCAGCGCCTTGTGAAGCGGAGCAGAATCACTTCCTGACCAAGTCCTGCCACGCCAGAGCACATGTAGCTCCCGAAGTTGGCACAAGCCCTCCTCCCGATGCGGATACGCGCCTCTCTTCCAGCGGCGTGTCGTAACCATGTCCAGGATCGCAGAGTCCCATGCCAAAGCGCGGTCAAAGCGCGGCGGCTCGTTCTCTCTGCGCGGCACAGTGGCTTCGAGATGTAGCGCCACAAGATTGGGGAGAATGTTTTGCGCTAGGTTGATGTCATATGCGAGGCGCTGGAAGAAGGTTCCGAACGTCCAGCAGTCCTCGTCTTTTGGAGAGAGCGAGAGGTGCTGGATTGTCCACATGTCGACAAAATAGTCGAAGAAGTAGATCGGGTTCAGGTTGTGAAGGCAGAGTCGTGTAAGGGGCGCGTTGCAGTTGACCAACATGCCCAGAATAATTTGGGTGAGAATGTAATCGTAACTGACGTCTGGATGTCCGTTTATCTCCAGCGTCGTGAGAGACGGTGTCGATAGTAGTCCGGGAAATATGTAGAGCGAATTTGGCTTGGAAAGGGATAGTTCGGTCCAATTCTTTGTGACGGTGAGGGTCAAAGATGTCAGGCGGGGCAATTCGACGGTTTGGATATGCTTAAGTGTGAGGGAAGTGAGGGCGATTTCAACGCAATTGATCCCCTCAATGTGGCAGGTGATAAGGCCAGGACATTCATGCAACATCTTCGTGAGGTCGAGTGGACACAGCGCATCGTCCTTGAGGTAAAGGTGCGCGAGACGCCTCCAAGGGACCCTGCTAGTGATATTACTGCGACTGAAATGGTGTGGGCGGAGAGACGCCGAGAAGGAGAGCCGTTGACTAGTGGTCCGAGAGAACCAGGAAAGTACATTGCAGCGCAGCTTTGAGAAGTGTTCCTGGGACTCTGGGACATCGCGCTCAACGAATAAGAGAGCCTCCCAAAGCTCCGGAGTCGCGAAGGCGATTTTGCGCCAGGTCTGGCAGACCTCGGTCAGAACGTACGGAGGTTGTGATGGAAGTGGACGGCGCTGTGCGCTTAACAAAGTCGGCCAATTTTGGGAAGAATTGTCGCTGATGGAGAATGAGAGGCTGTAAATGAATATTTTCATGACGATTTCGGTGGGAAGGCAGCCTATGAAATTCTTTGTAGGCTTGAGGTCGCTCGAAAAAATCTAATATGCAAGGTAAATCAAGAGAAATGGAACATTAAAGGTTCAAATACCTGAGAAGTCATCGTCACAATCGAGGTGGGGCGCTGATTGAACCATTTCCTCCTAGCTATGGTATATTTATATAATCTCAGCTGGCCAGTGCATATTACTGCATAACTGCATTCCGGGGTTATCGAACTCATTGAGTTCCCAAAAAGGACTATCGACCTAAGCGGGATTGCAGCGACCATTGTTCATGGCTGAGGTCGTAGTTAGTTAGTCTTGTGACTCGTGGCCACACCTACTACCGATAATCGAAGAGAATCTCATCAATGGCCTAACGGCCAGCGACAAAGTTGTCTTTAAGAAATAAAGCACTCTCGGCAGTGGTTTGAACAATGATAGCTGGTAAATTAGAGATCCTTTTTGGGGCCATAATGCCGGAGGGATCGAAAGATGGCGCCGAGTGTTCTGGCTTGTTCAATAAGAAAAATCGATACATTCATACGCTAGCTGAAGCAATAACCGTAGACGTATTAAGAGCGCTATAAGCAGCAGCCTTCCTCTGACATTAATTAGCCACATTAGTGATAAATTCATGCACCAGCTGAAGCAATAACCTTAGACTTGTTTCCAGCACTGTGAGCAGCAGCCTTCCTCTAATATTAATTAGCTACGTTAGTGATATATTCATGCGCCAGCTGAAGCAATGACCATAGACGTATTGCCAGCACTGAAATTAGCCGTATTATCCTGATGTTAATGAGCCACGTTGATCCCCAAGATCTAGGTAGTTTCGTACCTTCTTTCGACGCTTATCCTCAGAGTACAACATTACTAATATTAGAAACACCATATCATCCATGGACATGTCTTGAGCGAAAGAGATGGATGCTGGCTCGTTTGAACGAAAAATATGAGACTTGCGAAGAGAGAATATGGCGCTCGTTGAGTGGCCGAAAGAGCGACGCGAAGCCTAAAGTATGATAAGCAACAGCCTTGGGTTATGAGGAATATTCTTACGATCCACTGTTCGGAGTAATAAGAGACCGTGTATGAATGACCGGACCAACACCATTCTCTTGTACTAAAAAAGGATTGATGAGAGCAGAAAATTAGACAAAAGATGGGTCCTACTTGTTGAAATTGCCGCCCGCGCTACGCTGAAGGTCCGACCATTTCCTCTTCACGCCACCGATCTCAAATGTACCCTTTTTCCAGCGTATCGTAGCGGGTATCCCGCGAAAAGGGCCCTGGCTCAATGGTATGAGCGAAGTCTTCTGTCGACCAAAGATCCCAGAGCTAGTGGTTGTCCTGTAAGACGCAGAAGGTTCTACAGGGTGGAGCTCGCTGTTTAGAATGTCCTTTTTACTGAAGGTCAATGTGGGCATTTTGGTTGTAGAGGGGGTTGGAGACGCACTTCTGATCGGTGTACTCGATGCTTAAGAGGCACAATCGGAGTTGGTACGAAAAATGAGCGATAGAGCCGCAGCTTAGCCCCATGTGGCGATCGGGGCTCTTACTACTGCGCAGGTGCAAGATCAAGGGCCGCAGATTGGGCAGGCAGACAGTAATTAGTTCATACTACTGTGCTTACTGTGCTTCCTTACTTCCACCAGTGCTAGCAAGTTTGAAGGCTTGGCGGTGCCAGACTTCGCCGGCGCAATTGAATGAGTCATGATAAGTACACGGTCGACACACATTGCACGTGGACGAAAAATCGCGTCGCGTCGCTTCATAATACTAACAGACCGGTGACCGGCTCCTGTATGGGACCGGTAAAGCTGGGTTTACCGAGCGACGTTATGTATAAAAATAGAATGATGCGCGGGAAATTTCAATTGTGATTATAAAACTACAGGAATGCACTTTTTCAATGTGCGCATAGTAGCTACAGGACGATGGGTGTTGCACGAGATAAGCTCCCGCATGGCCAACTTGTGCTCCGTCCCATATCACAGAGCAATGTCAACCCTCAGGCCCCAGGCCTCAGTGTTGGAGCTGTTAAGTGGCCATGATGGTATGATGAACGTTTAAACGAGGATTCTTCTCTGAGCCTTCATGCATCAGAATCTCTCTTCAACAACTAGTGGGGGGTTCAGGCGCAATGACTCAATATACGTGCATATTTGTTTCATGTGCTTATTACGTTGTACTTCCTCTTGAATTCACCTTGCAAGGACCCTATTCATAAACTGCGCTAATATACAAAAAATTGCCAGCACATGTCCTGGGTATAGCGTAAGTGGAAGAATTCTCATATGTTGAAGGAGGTCGATTATGAAACGGCTGCTGCAATGGCGGCCCGACGACGTCTCTATATTATTACCCAGTCAGTAATTTTGCATCTAGAAATAGAGAGGTAGGGGCTGACCTGGTTCACGACGCGTCTCCTCTCAGAATATAAGAATACAAGCAACAGGAATACACGATCATCAAGAGTAGAATGTGACGAGAAATCGATAGTAGCTGGTTCCGATGCGGTGAATATATGCGATTTACGGGTGCTGAGCGTGGCGAGAGTTTCTAGGCCGCAAGTCGCCTTAAAACGATAGTCAAAAAATGGTTCTGGAAATCTAAACAAGGCACCTACGGTCCACGTTCCTTTGAAGAATTGAACTTTGTATTCTTTATCGGACCATTTCCAAATTGACTGTCTTGATTGACGTTATCGACCATCAAAGAAAGTGTACATGTGGGGTTGGAGAGGCGACTCACTTCATAGAACACCCTGTACTAATCCTCTGCCGTAACTGCGAAACCTTCTGGGCCATTCCTCCGACCTCCAAAACACTATCTGCCCAATTGATGGACCCAACAGCATCGGACTCCGAGAAGACCTTCTTCGACATCTCTAGCACAGTGATTTTGTTTCTGCCAATGAAGTTGGTTCTGGTGCTGGTGGTGTATGAAACAGTCTTGTCGTCATCTTCGTAGGGCGAAATAGTGCTGTTGATAAGGGTGTGTCCATGGAAGGTATAGAACACCATCTTTGAGGGAAACGGTGACCATCTTCACCCACCGTTTTTCAGAATTTATCCCCAGCTTCGGGGTCCAAAAAGTGATTTGCGCTACAGCCACAGTGGCATTGTTGTGAATAGATGTTTATCAATGGAGGCCGGTGAAGATCGACGACTGCGGAGGGTCGTGGAAGCACTGGGAGGCAAAAGGCTCCGAGCTCACGAACCATGATGCATGAGGCCTCAGCGATGGGCGCACAGCGCTCACTAAACCAACCAATATAGCCGGTTTAGACATTATCTGCTGTAAAATTGCAATGCTCCGGATAATCTGTGACGGTTTTGCAGTGCACGATACACAAGTTATGAGGGACTGAAGACAAGGGGTGCTGATGCGTCATGGGCCCGGGGGGTATCGGCCAAATATTCCCACCACATGCTGATTGAGCGAGCACCTTACTTCAAGAGTACCGGTGGACTCATAACCATTCCCTCGACAAAGGGGCAAGTCAAACCGAGGCTTGACCTCTTGTTGAGGGAACGGTCACCAGTCTACTCCGACGGAGTGTGGTTTATACATATGCGTCTTGTTACATGGTGTAAAATTTGATGCATAGATCAGTATTCGTACAGGGCAATGTTACAAGAAATATCATCAAAATAGATCGAACTACAATCACCTCGACCTCACCGAGTGTTTTTCTTCTTCTTATTCCGCCGTCTTTTACCTCCATTGTTGGCGTTGTTGTCATTATTTTGGGGATTTGGTTGTTTCTGGGCCCGAGCGCCTCTCCGAGCCTCGCGTACAAGATGGATTATATATCTTGGGTCATGAGCCATCAAAGACTTGACGATCATCTATAAGAGGTCAGTTTATTCAGGGGATATTATCATATCGGTCAGCACAAACCTGGATTATTTGATTGTAGTCGTTACGTGCTTTTATTTGAGCGTCTTTATTAGCCTTTCGCATGGGACTGAAGGGTACCATTTGAGAGGTCAGATATATATCAATGATAAACAAAACCCACCGAGATAAACTTGTCACATTTCCGTCAAATGGCTTATTCGGCATGACCCATTCAAAAGTCTTCATAGTCTGGAATCTCGACCAATGTGTATAAAAGTTTTCCATTTCTTGCATTTCGTGGACGAGATCAGCAAACTGAGGATCCCAATCCCAATCATGTCGGGACCATATACGATGCGCACAGCCAAACCTGGGGAAAACCTCCTTTGAGCCCCATCGGTACTCATCCAGCGCAAGGCACTGGAAAAAATTATCCAAGATCATGAATAGCCCCTGCCGACAACTGGGGGTAAGCATTAAGCGGTGAAAATGACGTACTTCAGGCTACCTGCTCATTATGATCGTCATGTACATCAAAAACCATCCTGGAATCGGATACATTGTCGAGGAAAGAGAGTATATCCCCTATCGGAATTCCCGGTAATGGAGAAACACCAGTGGCCTGCGCTTCGGAGAAGTACTCCTTGTAGACAAAGCGGCGTTTTTTGGGTGGCTTGAATAACAGCGAACCAACTATCCAAGCGAGGAAATAACAGAGCAACGCCAACGGATATAGTATCCACGAAAGCCAGTAAATAGTTGCTGCATCCATTAAAGTTGAAGGAGATCCATGATTTTCTCTTGGGCCTGGGGAGGAAGGGATATCTGAAGTTGCTGTTTGCGAACGAGTGTAATTGTATTGCGCACGTTTCTGTGAGATAGTCAGCGAGAGTTCAAGAAGGATAGTTCCATGAGTACCCCATCGTCTAGTAAAGTCTATTTTGGAATAAAAAAGGGTAAGTTTAATCTTCCTTGACAGCGAAGGCTAGCCCCTCACCTCGTAGGCCTCCAAGACACGCGTAAACCTTTTTGTTGCCCCAGCATCGTTTAGATTTTTATCCGGATGGTGCTCACGACACTGTTTATAGTATGCTTTCTGTATGTGATGAGGTTTTCATGAGAGTTTTAGAGATGGAAAATCCAAACCCTGATTTCCTCTCGACTAGCGTTTTCATCTATCTCCAATACCTCGTAGAGGTTCAAAAGCTCAAAATCACGCTCATGCTTTGCTGAGGAAGGTGCCGAGCCCATCGAAGGGTAAAGAATAGAAGCAAGCCTTGAAATGGAATACAAGGATCCGTTAGGACGTAGAAAGGACAGGGAAGTCCCAGTGTCAGGCAACTCAAATCACAGAGCTCACAAGTGCCAGCAGCGACCAGGGCTGTTCCGACCACACTAGGAGATGAGGTAAGAGGATGGTATTAACCAGCTCGAAGCTGGGGATCTACTACGAAATACAAGCTAGTTATATACTACTATAGTACTGCGGCATGAGGGGAATGCATGTATGTACGCGTAATTACTAGTCACGTGTAGATAAGATAAGATTGAAAAATAAATCGTAACATTACCCCCTTCTTAGAATCGCGTCCTCGCGATTAAGGCGGGTTCTTCCACTTTTTCCAGTTTTTTTCTAGATATGCTTCCAACAGTTTTTTTATCTCCGTATATACCTGTTAGCGTGTCCTTCCTATCAACATCTCCTTCGATAAGATATGGGTCGTCCGTTTCTGGGTTAAATAATTGGAATCGAGGTAACTCCTCCTTTTTTCGAGTGAGGATCTATCTCCATCGTACAGATAACCTTGAGCACGTGTTTTTGTGGTAGCGAGCGCGTAAATAGTTGTCGCGATAATTCCGGGCCCACAGTCGTTCTGTAATTGGAGCTCCCCGAGCAACAATAATAAGATCCAAAACCGAGAAACATGATATGTACATAATGGATATGTTGTGTCGGAAAATGGAGATAGATGAGTATTCATACACAGTGGCAATTTCACAAGAAATATCATTCGAACTACAATCACCTCCACCTTACCAAGTGTTTTTCTTCTATTTTTTTCAGCTACGCGTGCAAGGTGAATTATATATCTTCAAGTTGGATCATAATCCATGATGTGTTTGACAGTCATCTGCAAGAGGTTAGTTTATTAAGGTGATATCGGTCGGCACAAACCTGGATCATCTCATTATATTCCCTACGCGCGTTTTTTTGAGCTTTCTTCGAAGCCTTTCGCGTGGCACTAAAGGGCGGGATTGAAGATTTAAGATAGGCATGAGCAGTAAACACAACCTACTATGATAAACCATCGATCGGCTCGTATGGCATGATCCATTCAAAAGTTTTCACAGTTTGGAATCTTGACCAACGTGTATAAAAGTGTTGTATTTCTTGCATATCGCGGACCATGCCAGCGAACTGAGGGTCCCAATCCCAATCGTGTCGAGACTATATGTGATGGGCACAGCCAAACCTGGGGAGAACCTTCTTCGACCCCCATCGGTACTCGTCCAGCGCAAGGCACTGAAAAATATTATCTAAGATCATAAATAGGCCCTACCGACAACTGGGGGTAAGCGGTAAGGCTTAAGCGGTGCCGGTGATGTATTTGAGCCCACCTCCTCATTATGATCGTCGTGTATATCAAAAGCCATCCTGGAATAGGATATATGTTCAAGGAAAGCATATATCTCCCTTGTAGATATTCCCGGGACTCCTGAAAATCCTGTGGCTTGCGCCTCTGAGAAATATTTTTCGTAGGTAAAGCGGCCTTTGGATGACTGCGAACTAACTATCCAGGCAAGGCAATAATAAACCAACCCCAACGAATAGAGCATCCATGAAAGCCAGTAATCGAATCCTGTAAGCATTGCACTTGAAGGAGATCCACGAGTTTTTCTGGGTCCCGGGTAGGAAGGGATACTTGAAGTTGTTGCTTGCGGAAGAGTTTGATTGTATTGTGCACGTTTCTGTGAAAGGATCAGCGACATTCCGAGAGGGATGGTTCAATGAGTACCCCTTCGTCTACTAGAGTCTATTTTTGAGTACCAAGAGGTTAGTTTCATTTTCTTTGACAGTTCGATATGGTACCGTACCTCGTAGGCCTCCAAAACACGCGTAAACCTTTTCGTGGCGCTAGCATCGTTTAGATTTTTGTCGGGATGGTGTTCACGACACTGCTTGTAGTATGCTTTCTATTCACGAGGTTTTCATGAGAATTCTTAAGATTAAAAGCCACGTACCTTGACTTCCTCTCGATTAGCGTTTTCATCAATCTCCAAGACCTCGTAGAGATTCAAGAGCTCCAAATCACGCTGAGGTTTTGCTGAGGAAGGTGCCGAGCTCATCGAAGGAGAGGAGGAGAGGAGGGAGTCTTGAAAGAGACCAATTGGGTGAGGTAGGAGGTAGGAAGGGCTTATATCTCTCTATCGTCGTGTTGGAGCCGCAGCGGGCTTTGAGCACAGGTCTGAGACGTGACGCGTGAGACGCGACGCGACAGTATGCCACTGCCAGACATGGTATGCATGGTGAGGATAAGGCGAGGATGTTCTTTTATTTTGATTTCAATTGACGTACCTTGTCATCGGGATAGTTCTGGGCCCACAGTCGTCCACTAATTGGACCTCCCGTGACAATAACAGGCTCCAGAACCAATTATAATTTATAGTAAGTACATCGAGGACAAATAGTTGTATGAGGTACTTAAAAATCCGTAAGTTTCCTGGGTATAGCTTATCCTCGAGCTTTCTTTTTTCTATTAAAAGCATAAGTTTTGCGGTTAGGATCCTGAATCTCATTTCGATCCCTCTCAGCAACGCGCTCTAGATACTTCAAGTAGCGGGGATCAATCTTCATTAAAGATTTCGCAAACTCCTGCAGACTTCGTCGTAAATGTTAATAAGGTATACGAATAGAAATATAATATATTACCTGGATGGCCTGGTTATACTTGAAGCGAGCTTCTTGTCGAGAAGATGCGGCAGAAGATTAAAAACTAAATACTCAAGGGAGCCACCCACTCGAACGACTTCGTAGTGAGAAATTTCGTCCAATATGCATAAAAATCCTCGGCTACATGCGGTTTTGGGCTTTGATCTCCGACCTTTGGGTACCATGTTTGTTCTTTTTGCGACCAGTCCTGGTGCGCACCGCCAAACTCAGGAAATTTAACCACAGATCCCCACCGGCGCTCGTCGAGGGCTATACATCTGAAAAAGTTATCCAAAAGAAAGAAGAGTCGCTATTAAGAACAAATATTAGCGCGTATAGCGGCCACTAGGTATACAAGGTGAAATGGACCCAAACATCTCTATCGCTGCCAGGCCCACGAAATCCCCTCCATAAACCACAACTAGCAATAAATTTGTGAACCTCTTCGATTGATATTCCCGGACAGTATGGTCCCATAGCCTGCGACTCGGAAAGGTAATCGTCATAGACAAAGGTTGTACGCATGGGTTTGGACCTGTGGCGAGGCTCTGATGCGTCTGGAATATGCTGCAGGGAATCTGAGGAGTGGATACCGGAGATCCACGATACAATTCCAAAAATGACAGAAATACAGATATTCAACCACGTACGCCAGCCATGGAAAGCAGTTTCCGAGTTTTGAACAGGCGGGACGGGTCGAGGCTCAGTTTTGGCCGCTTCCAAACGCAGTTTTTCATTGTAAAGGGCTCGTTTCTTTGATTAGGTTTAGCTATGGTCGGTCGAAGGTAGAAATGGTCCATACCCGATCATCCGATAGTGTCTACTTCGCGGTGGTAGAGTTTAGGAGTGGTTGTCGTTCCGCATGTTTGGATAGAGATCACATACATGATATGCTTCCGTGACACGCGTAAATCTTTGATGAGCACCCGGGTCGTCCAAATTCTTGTCAGGATGGTGCTCAAGACACTGTTTTCGCTAGGCTTTCTAATCAAGTCCTAGTAGGTTAATAATCATGATTATAAAAGTCTTTCGCTATCAAATCGCCTTGATATCTTGCTGGGAAGTGTTCTCGTCCACTTCCAGCACCTCATACAAATTCAAAACCTCCAAGTTCCTCGTATCCTTCTTGCGCCTTGCCTTTGAAGTGCTTAAACCCATCCGAAAAGTCGCGCCAAGTGATTGTGGATTGCAGTGCGGCGAGCTCCTTGTGCGGGCGTTGGTAGGCTCTCTGAGACAGTCTCATGAAACTTGAAAACCATATTTGATTCCGAATGCAAGCGGCGATGCCAAGCCTTCGCGGGCACTAAGTATTGCCACGTGCCTCATCTGACGCGTCGACGCGTTATTGTCAAATGTCATAAAGTCATTTTTTCTTTCGTATTTGTGGTGGTTACACATGTGATTGACGATGAAATGCACCTCGATTCTGGATTCTGGATTATTTGGCTTAAAAAATGCACCGCTCAAAGAAGGTTAATGCATAATGATTGGAAACGGATTGGGGATATTATTAACCTCACACAAGGCGTCGCGAAGGCCCACCTCATTGTCGAGTTCAGGTGCGCTCCGGGGATCGATGAAATATTGTGGTTGTTAATGGGCCCGAGACGCTCTCTTACCCAGACATCTTACAGGCATTCGGACGCGATGAAAAACCTGCACACCTCGTCAAGATGAAAATCAAGGGTCTAGCATCTTTCCTTCAGAAGAAAGGTTTTCGAGTTCCATTTCGCTTTGAAGAGCGCCGGCGTGGTCACCAAAAGCTACAGTTCTTGCAACTTCAATGATTACTATGAGCCATGCGATGCATAGGTATTGAAAAAAAAAATATTCAGCGTTCATACATAAATCAAAAAAGCTACGCACAATTGCAGCAGAGCCATTAAGCCATAGATCTCTGGATAGTCCCTAGCAGGTCCTCCCACTGGCCGTCAACTATCTCTTTCACCCCCGCATCCGCAACACGAACATCTGCCAGTTCCTCCCTGACATTCATTGCCTTGAAAAGATGCCCCAACTCCCTCGCCAACTTTGCTTCTGTCGTCTTCCACGTCCACGGCGCAACCATTCGCTCCTTCGCTTCGCTGCCCATCCCAGAAACGAAAGCTCTGAGAAGACAGTGTGCGATAACTCCGTTATAATCGTGAGGGCTGAGCTTCAACAGGTCAACGGGGCCCTCGCAATGCGATTCAAGTGTTATGGGGTTCACGAGCATGATCAAGTCCGCCTCAGGAGAAATGGGAACATGGCGAACTGTGAAGACCCAATCGTTCGGATATTTATCACTTGTGTGAGAATTGCGTGGCAGAGAATTGAAGGCTGCGATAGGATCCGTCATGGCGATGGCGACGGGTAAGGTAGCCAGTGGGAACTTGGAAGGGAGCAAAAGATAAGACAACGTCTTCTGTAATCTAATCTCGGCCAGATCCGCCGCACTGATTGTTCCTCTTCAACGTCAACAACATCTTTCATTCACAAGAACAAGATTTTCGCTATATTCTAGTAGGAAAAGCTTGAGACGAGTGGAATTGGAGGTTCGCAGTTGCCCAGCTACCACGTGTTGGACGTTTGAAGGGCTGATCTCGAATTATTCACTTGCGGGTATGGGCCATTGTGAGCATGGCAATTCCGAGGTCTATTTGTGTTCATTCATTTTTTCGTGCTCAATGGGTGACTTCCCGCTGGAGTCTGACAACGATCTAGAAATTATAATTTGTAGAATTTGCCATCAACTGTGATGGCAAGGCTGCATTAGGTCAAAAGTCCGGGCTTTTTCACCTGAATTCAGTCTGCAGAGGCCTCCCGACCCCTCTGTAACAGCGCTATGCAAATCGATAGAGCAGCGCTGTCACCGTTGCTGCTCAGGTACATGATTTGACAAGGCGATGGCCACTGTGCCGAACTCAATGCAAACTGATTGCAACAGTTGTGTGCCTTATTCCCATCGCCATCGTATTTGTGGGCGAACACCCACATGCAGTCTATGATCTTCTTGCCTTCGGGTACTGATGTGGCGGGGACCAGACGAAAGACGTCCTGCTTTCGTAGCGCGTCGAGCTCCGCCTCGATGGCGGGCATCCAGAGGTCCGGGCGGCGCATAGCTTCACCATAGTGCTTAGGCAGGTATGAGTCCGAGTCGACGTCAGTGTCCAGGGCAGCGAGGAACACATGCACATTACCGATCATGCGAACGCGTGGTACTCCAGCTGGTTGATCATCTGCCCACTCTTCACCTGCAGTATAGGCGGCATCTTCCAAAGCTTGCGTCTCCTGTGCAGCTATTGCTGCTTCGGTGGGTTTCGCACCGCGAGGGCTCCTGCGCAGAGCCAGTGGGCGGTTGTCGACGTCATGATCAGTAGTCGGCAGTGCAGGTTGAGTGCCAGTATTGACCTCCTCGCGCGGGGTGGGGGATGGCATTGTGGATACTCGTTCTGGGTGGAGAGGTGCGTCTGTGGGCCGAATTCGAGGTGCAACGGGTTGTGCAGTGGGAAGAATGAGCCCGGGCACGTAAATGTCAGGCGCTGGTGCAGTATCTGTGGTGAGGTCGTCGCCGTGGTCAGTGGTAAGTGTGCTATGCCCAGTGCCCTCGTTAAAAATGACATCGCGGCTCGTTACAATTGAACGTGTGCCATGATCGAATAGCCGATACCCCGATGACGAGTACCCGATCATGACGTACTTGATCGATCGCGGGTCCAATTCAAACGCCTTGCAGCCAAATGGACAAAGGTGCGCAACACCCTGGCGTTTTCCAGTCCAGGCCTCAGCAGGGACGATTCCAGGATGGCGCGAGGAAGGGATGCGGTTGCGTGTGTAGATTGCGGTCGCGGCGGCTTCGGCCCAGAGGAATTTCGGAAGTCCACTGTCAGCGAGCATGCACCGAACACCCTCTATCACCGTCCGAATTGCCCGTTCCACCAGCCCATTCTGCGCGTGAGCATACAGCGTCAATACTTTGAGGATGATGCTGTTGGAATATTGATATTGATCGTTGCGAGCATTCGCGATGCCTGCGGCATTCTGCTGGATACTATTTCTTTCATGTGATTTTGTCCGGCATTTACTTACATTTTGCTATATATGTAGTCTACTTTATTGTTGTACCCTATCTGTTTGCCTCTCACGTACACCGAGGCCAAACGGAAATCTAATCTTTCTTGATTTGCTTTTGAACTTTCATCAGATGCCATGCCGATGGCAGTAGTCGTACCATTTTTCGTTTAACCATTCTCTGCTGGTGTCTATGCGCACGATCTGAAGTTTGTTTCCAGTCTGGCGCTCGGATTCGACGTGATAGTGTGAGAATGCAGTGAGTGTTGTTTCAGAATCCTTATGTGACAGGAAATATCCAGTGAAGTGCGAGGAGCCCCCATCAACCCCCAGCATCATGTACAAAGTGCCGCCAATTAATCTCGCAGATGTGGGACCCCACAGATCAAAGTGCACACGATGGTTTGTGTCTGTCTCAGGGATGACCACCCCGTTGTAGGGACGCGCAGCATGCTTGCCATACACACAGTCTTCACACAGTCCCGGAGCTTCCCAGTCACCCGCAATGTTGAGTCCGTCCACCAGTTTGCGCTTTGCCATTTGTCTGATTGACGTCACACCCGCATGCCCCAGTCGACAGTGCCAAACGTCCAGGTCAACTGCACCACTCTGAGAGCGTGCCACTAATGTGCGAGGGTCTGTCTGACTAGTAGTTTTGGACCTGATGTCGAGCTGGTACATACCATCCCTGCCTTGACCAATCATGAGGACACAACCACGGGGATCCAGGAATGTGGCGCAACCCAAAGCAAAATTCACTGTAAAACCCGCATTGTTGAATTTAGCGATGGAGATCAGGTTGGCTGTTAGCTCGGGGGTGTGAAGTACATTGGTGAGGACCAGGAGAGATGATTTGCCCGCTGCATTGACCTGGAGCTTAACTGTACCTTTCCCCAGGATCCTGAAGAATCCACCACAGATAGCTGCCTCTCTGTGCGTTGTTTGGGAACTCAACGTCGTCTGTGAACACCGTTCGGTCCACAAAACAGTGGTCTGAGGCTCCAGAATTTGCGAACATGAGGATTGGCGTGTCTGCGCTCAGTACGGTGACCATAGAGAGTGCATGTGCTGCGTGTTTGGCGGCGACAGCAGGTGCGTAAATTTCTTCCACCTCTTCCTTGATCTGATTAACTAGGAGGGCGTAGGTGACGGTAGGATTTTGGATGGTGGTAGTGATGGTGGCGGCGGGCAAGGTATGTGTGGTGTTAGGGTTGGTGTTAGCGATGGCTGCAGTGGCATTAGGTGTACTGGTACGTGCGCGTCCACAGAAGTTGGCTGGGAACTGACCCTCCTTTCCTCCCCCTTTCCAGTAGCAATTCTCGATTGTATGTCCAGTCTGCTTGCAATTTTTGTTGATACAGATCAGTTTTGGTTTAGCTGGGAGGTTAGGAGTGGGTATGCGAGCCTGGAGTGCAGTAGTGGTGAGTCCAGCTGCACTGCTCTGATGTCTGATGCGCTCCCAGTGTAGTGATAGGCGAGTTATCATGGCTGCAGACAACATGACACGATACAGGGTAGATACGAGGATGTTCCAGGACTCTGGCATGGAGCCCAGGAGAATGATGCCAAACGCCGTATCGTCAATCACAGCTCCAGTGTTAACAGTGATCTTCCACTTAGTATGGAGATCTGCGACGTGCGTAGGAAAGTCAGTGCCAGCAGTATAGACTGTGTTGCGCAAAGTCCTCTCTGCGTCTGCCACCGCAAACGCAGAGGTGTCACCGTATATGGCCGTAAGTGAACTCCAGGCCTCTGCCGCAGTGCCTTCGAGGTTAATGCCAAGACCAATAGGATTAACTGTGTTATAAGCGATCAAGGCCATGGTCCATCTGTCACGGGAGTCCCACTCCTGGAGGGAAGGGGTGGGAGACAGCCAATCAGTGGCGGCAGCAGGAACAGCGACAGCAGGAGCAGCAGTAGTGGCAGCAGTTGGGGTCGACGATACAGTAGTATTGTCAGTGCCGTCGCTAGCTGCTTGCAGCTTTTTGATAGTGCCATGAAGATATCCTTGGGTGCCGCGCACGCGTGCGGCAAGGAGAACCCGGGATTTGAAGCCGACAAAGTTTGTACTGTTGAACTTTTCCTCTTCTGGGAAAGTGGGTACCCCAGTAGTGTTGTTGGTAGACATTTTTATTGAGGGATGTGTGTGTGTTTGAATGTAATTTTTGAGCTTGTCTGTGTGTGTGTCTGATATTTATTCAAAAAAAAAAAGCGTGAGCAAGGGCCCGTAACCTGTAGAGAATAAATACGCTTAGCGTCCAGACACGATGTGTAAGACAACTGATTAAAGTACCTGTAGAGAATAAATACGCTACAGGGTAAAGTGAGTAATGTGGATAAGTACAGTAATTGACCGATGTTTTGAACACTGAAATCAATTTTTGCAGTATACCATGAGATCAATTCAGATATTCATGATTCAAACTATCTAGGTATCAGAATGAGTACTTCTAGGATAAATAAAATGAGTTTGAAGACCATCAGAGGAGGGTGAATAGAAGGAGAGGTGTTTTGGTCAAAAATGGTCCAATTTTGGCAAAACCAGTCTGTTGAACACCCGTGGGAATTTCCTCCCATGATCCACCAATAACGCAACGACAACTCACTCCTCCTCTTCTGAAGAAACATTAAGGTCGAATTCCTCTCCACTTTGCTCCCCACTGTCCTCGGCCTTCTTCGCGTGAAGTTTTGGCTTCTTTATGGTTGGCTCGTGCTTGAATTCAGGATCAGATTGCTTTGGTTCTGGGTGAGTCTCCTTCCAATCCTTTATCTTACCACCCTTTGCCTTAACATCCTTCTTTTCACGTTGCCAGACTTCCTTCGCTGTCTTGAGCTCCTTATCCCGCTCCCCATTCCGAAGCTTTTGTTCTGCCTCTGCCTTTTCCCATTCCACCATTTCCTTATCATAATCCAGCTTCCGGTCTTTTCATTGTTCCCTTGCTTTGTGAGTTGCCTCCGTGTTTTCCTCCTTCTGCCGGACATGTTCAAGGAATGCATCACTTGTGAGGAGGAATGGTAGGTTTTTATCAAGCTTTCCTCCATCGTTTTTGTTTTTCTTCTTCACCTTTACTTGCAGTTGGCCCCAAAGACGACCACAATAAACCTGCTGGAGTACGACAGCTGCCTGGAGTTGCATAGCCTGGCCCTTAGCCTTTAATAGCCTGGCCCTTTCAATTTCCAACGTCTCCTCAAGCTTTAGCTTGTAATCTGTTTTGACCCGTGGTTCTTTGGCTTTGGCTTTGGCCGTTTGACCTTTGACAGGTGATATATCAATATCCGGTACATCTGGGAGTGGCGACGATGCCTTGATGGGGGAATTTGTCACGAGATACCTGAGGTTTGTGGCTGCAAGCTGTGGGATAGCAGAACAGACAGGAAATGAAGGTGTGTTTTGTTGCCTTTCTGCACCAATCCGAGGCTGAATTGCATCCATGAGAAGATCAGATA
>JABCKI010005764.1:0-53296 GCA_018282025.1 Sphagnurus paluster
CCGTTCCCACGTGTTGGGTGCAGCAGATCGCGTCGAATTCTGGCGGCGCTCACGGCTCAAGCAATTGTTTGCAAGCCGTAGAAATCCAGCTCCCTCGCGTTGGATGATATCCTACCGTATCTTCACCATCGGTGTCGGACGCGTAGCCTCTGACTTCAGTGTCTCCATCCTCTATGAACTCTGGTGTGTCCTTCTCCCGTTTCCTCTTTCGTTGTGCGTATAATCTGCTCCTCTCGCGGCACTTTTCGCAGGTTCGAGGGGCATAGTCAGGTGGTAGGATAGATTTGCATTTTGCTGCAGAGCATACTCGTGGCTCGATTGCGTTGCTAGGCTCAGTAGAGGGCATCTCATAGGTCAAGTTTTTTAAAATTCTACTATACAAGTCTCCAGTACACGAGCGCGCAAGGATGAATATTCATCGCGTCGCGCATCACCCACATCACATGCCTGACGCCAAACTTTTTTTTTTTTTTACCAAGTCCCCTCCTCACGTGTTTCATGAATGTTAGGGTGGGGGGGTGAGCTAAGGCTGCTACCGCAGCTCTCCTTTGGCACGATAATTGTCAATTTAACCGGAGCGCTAGTACTACGAACGAGTTATATACATGAACAATGACTGCGAAAAATTGTAAGCCCTTCTAGTGCACAGTGAAATATTCGTCGATCTCGCAAACTAATTCCCACAACGTACTGTACCTGAAGCGATAACTTGACTGTATTTTGCGCCACGAAAACTAGATCTGTCTTACAATCCACCTGGTGGCGTCCCAAAGACTGTCGCGGCAAATAGAAATCGATCCAAATTTACAGACCCTTGGTTATACCAAAAGAACTAGAAGCCGAGAGCCAAAATTTCTTGAAGCAAGAATGGAGGAACAAATGTTATCCAGTCCAAGATTGAAGAAATGATGTCTAAAAAGTCCGCAAAGAAAATAAATTGGCCATATTCGGCATTGCCAGCGACCGGAGCCCTAGTCTCATACCAAGAACGTCCACGTGTGGACGGTCTTGGATCAATGTAGGGGTTTTTGAATGGCAATGTAAAACACTACAAAACACTATAAACACTACATTTCGATTGTAACCTCGATCTTATCCGCCCTGCCACACTCAAAATTACCGTTAAATATGTCTGTTGAGCTCTATCAAGAACTAAGTGTCATTTACACATTGGTGCGCAGGGGCTGATGCAGTTGCGCACCGAAGGCCAATGTCATTTCGTTTGATCAATCCAAACGACAAGACTACACTTTTGTGACCGTGAGAATCACTTTTGTAACCGTGAGAAAAGTCAGGAAAAGTGACCTCAGACTTCGAGGGCTTCGTTTACGCTCCCTAGGCCGAAAAAAAATATTCTGAGGCGGCAGTCTGCAAGAGGAGCCCGTAAGCTTCATTTAATGTCAGATAAACATAATATTTAGCGTCGAGCCTGAGGCTCAAGGCCGCGACGAAAAGATTTACATTGCCTAATGAAATCACTACCTTGATGTAAGCCCCTCCCACGTTTTGTGTGAGGGGATTTGTTGAGCCTAACCGGAGCCCATTATAGAGATCGACTGTAGTTTAAAACGAGGAGAATCAGTGATATAAAGGTAGATGGAAACCCTTGCTCACCTGCAAAAAACCAACGTCCCAGCTTCCTCAATATTTTGCCCCTTTCATCCAATTTTCATCGACCATCGTTATTTGTCCCGTCGAAGCCCCAGAACCGTCAAATATCTCTTTGAATCCAAGACCCCTCATCGATCTCCCGATTTGCCCTGCAATAGCTGGAGTAAGGGCGAAGATGACGGCCTATAGGAGAGGAGGTATGATCAAACGAAGGGCGAGGTACTGAAGGACGAGGAACCTACCTTGTGGTGGCTCCGCTGCTGGGATTTAATCAAGAGCGCTCTCATAATCCGACTGCCATCCATCCATATCCATAGTACGACGTCTACCTACGGAAAGATCAGGTGGATGAGCGAGGATATAAGCCAAAGGAGGCTGAGTGGTGCACCTTGTGGCGGCTGTCCCGCTGGACCCTCGGAACCACCAAAGCCCTCTTCTAATCCAACACCTATCCATCCCGGGTCCGTCGTCCGTCCCCATGCCCATAGCTAGCTACGAAGAGAGCAGAGGGAGGAGCGAAAGTAATCAGCACAGGAGGAGAGAGCAAAAAGCGACTTACTTGGTGGCGGCTGTCCCATTGGACCCTCAGAACCACCAAAGCCCTCTTCTAATCCAACACCTATCCATCCCAGGTCCGTCGTCCGTCCCCATGCCCATAGCTAGCTACGAAGAGAACAGGGGAAGAAGCGAAGGTAATTAGCACGGGGGGAGAGAGCAAAACACGACGTATTTGGTGGCGGCTGTCCCAGTGGACCCTGGGAACCACCAATGCCCTCTTCAGATCCAACACCTATCCATCCCGGGTCCATCATCCATGCCCATGCCCCTAACTAGCTACGGAGAGAACAGGGGAAGGAGCGAAGGTAATTAGTACGGGGGGAAAGAGCAAAAAGCGACGTACTTGATGGCGGCTGTGCCACTGGACCCCAATAACCACCAATACCCTCTTCAGATCCGACACCCACCCATCCCTGGTCCGTCGTCCATAACCATGCCCTCAGCTAGCTGCGGAGAGATCAGGGGGGAAAGCGAATTAATCAGCACAGCGGGAGCGAGTGATGAGTGACGTACTTGGTGGCGGCTGTCCTATTGGACCCCTGCCTGAAACCGCCTGGCCCTCTTTATATCCGACGCCCTTCCATCCCTGGTCCGTCGTCCATGCCCATGCCCATATCTAGCTGTAGATTGATCAGGGGGAAGGGCGAAGTAATCAGCACAGAGGGAACGAGTGGTGAGTGGCGTACTTGGTGGCGGTTGTCCCACTGGACCCTGCCTGAAACCGCCTAGCCCTCCTCATGTCCGACACCCTTCCATCCCTGGTCCGTCGTCCATGCCCGTGCCCATTTCCATAACTAGCTGCAGAGAAATCAGAGGGGAGAGCGAAGTAATCAGCACAGAGGAAGCGAGTGGTGAGTGGCGTACTTGGTGGCGGCTGTCCCATGGGACCCCTACCTAAAGCCACCTAGCCCTCTTTATATCCGACGCCCTCCCATCCCTGGTCCGTCGTCCATGCCCATTCCCCAACCTAGCTACGGAGAAAACAAGGGCAGGAGCGAAGGCATCAGCACAAGGTGAACAAACGGTAAACCACGTACTGTGTGGAGTCTGTCCCGCTGGGCCCTCAAGACCGCCGAAGCCCTCTTCATTCCAACGCCTATCTATCACTGATACATATCCTATCTATCACTGATACATATCCTATCTTCCATACCCTTACCTAGCTAAGGAAGAAGAAGAAAGGAAGTTATTAACAAATGACGCTGTGGCGCCTAGTCTTGAATCTGATTTGTTTTTCCCCCTTATTGCGGTTCGCAACATTGGAGAGCTTCGCCAGCGAAGACCAATTACCAGCACTTATCGTTTGTAGACATCATAGACGTCCTCGAGCTTCCCAGAATCACTAGTCCCAGCCCCCGAGCAAGTTCCTCAGCTGGAATCTGGTGAGCCCTTCTGCGACCCCTAATTGTGGCGCCAGCGCCCTTTGTGATTGTCAAGACACGCCTCAACCTAGAGCCAGTGCTTGCGCGATGAAGAAAGGTGACTCTTCCGTGATTTCTTTAGGGGGAGAAGAGACCATCCATGGAAGGTCTTCTTGAGCGGGGTCGTACGACGAGGAGGGCGGGAAGAAGCCGCACAGTGGGAGGCGTTCGGGGGCGTAGGGAGGGATCATAGAGGTAGCAGTCGTGCGAAGGGTTTCTGAGTCCCACCAGTGAACTCTAGAAGCACAAGGGGCAGATGCAGTACGGGTGTGGAGGATAGGGGCAGAGGGGACAGACGCGGGATCGTAGACGCTATCAACGAAGGGCGCGGAAGACTTCTTGTTGTGGAAAAAGAACATTTAGATGGTGGTATGATGGTTTGTTTGATTCTGAGGCTAGCTCTGAATTGGATGGTGGGGGTAATGGGGAAAGAATAGGTGGGGGGAAAGAGAGAATGCGCGAATGTCTTATAGTGGTCTCCACGTGATCGCGTTTTCTATAGGAGCTACTTGAGGCGCCCTAGCTACTCAAGGAGCTGTCTTTACAAGGTTCATCGATCATCTCTGGCAAGCCTCCTGGACGATAGTATATCCAATCAGAGTATGCGTGCAAGTCGCCTTCCCGTGTACTTTGGGAGTAGTGAGTGAGTAGTGAACTGGCTTCACCCTGACTTTTATTTCATTATAAAGACCATAGCGGAGAGTTTAAAACCGATATCGCAATTGAACTGGGACGAAAGTGCACGGTTCGCTGTAGAGCCGGCGTACGCTCGAAAGAGTAACGATAAGCAGTTCAAGTGTTGTCCAGCATGATTCAATATATCACAGAAGTACCAGCAGTCAGTAAGAGTCGTTAGCCCTTGATTAGGTTCTTCGTGTCAAAGCAAGTGGAGCCATTTTTACATTTTGTATTCAATATTACAGAGGTTTAAGCGGTACCTGACCCAGTCGGCTGAAGTGTACTGAAAAAGAGCAACGTGGGAGACCGCACATTCGCGAGGATTCAGATCACAAGCCTAGGCATGTATCACACGCCAGATCTCAGATCTCAAAGTTGAGTTCTAGAAGATACAAATGACCATTGCAAAAGTCCGTAATGCGGCGTAATGGATACATGAAAATCTCTATAGATGAATACAATGTGTGTACATCATGCAAGTACAACTAGAGCAATCACGGTTCACGCAAATAGCCTTTTGGTATATCTGTGGAGGTCATAAGAACAGTGGCGAGTTAACGAAACAAATATAACTTACGAATTTAATCCATGGACGCCGCCCTCTACCTGCGCACTAGCAGTGCGTAACTCAAACCTGACATTTCCAGCCTTGACCTCACTCTGAAGAGCACCGACACTCCTTACGCCTACGTCCTGTAGCGAGTGCTGCACACCGACATGAAGGTAGGGAAGGAAAGCCTTGACGCTTCCCTTATCCTGGACGTCGCCGGAGACACCTTGGGCAACTTTCACAGCACTACTCTCCGAGAAGTACCTGGCTGTTGCCGCATTTTCGATTGTGCTGTTGGTGTTTGGTGACGGATACTTGCTGTTAACAGCTGCTTTCTTGTTCGTCCCCTGCTCCATCGCCTCCAAGCTGCCCATACCACGATATGCCTTGACACGCTTGCCATCATGGTAGAAGTATTCACCAGGCGCCTCTTCTGTTCCGGCGAGAAGTCCACCCATCATCACAGCACCGGCACCGAGGGCGAGAGCCTTGACAATATGCCCCACATTGCCTATACCGCCATCAGCAATAACAGGGACGCCGAATTTGCTAGCGAACTCGGCTACAGCATAGACTGCGGTAGCCTGAGGACGGCCGACAGCCATGACCTCCTGTGTGATACAGATAGATCCTGATCCCATCCCCACACGAAGGCCATCGGCACCGGCGGCGATGAGAGATGCAGCTTGTTCACGGGTAACAACGTTTCCGGCAATGACCTCGAGAGAAGGGAATGTCGATTTGATCCATTGAATCATGTCGATTTGGAAGACGGAGTTGCCTTGCGAGGAGTCGAGGACGACGATGTCAAGTCCTGCGTCTACGAGAAGCGTGAGACGTTCGCGGTCCGCTGGCCTTGTGCCTACTGCAGCTGCTGCATAGAGCTGCTTAGTGTCGGTCCTTTTTGATGCAAGAGGATAGGACTGGTTTTTGAGGAGATCGGAGCGGGCCAAGAGGGAAATCAGGTGGCCTTCAGAATTCACGATGGGCAGCTTGCCCTTTTTAGAGTCGCGGAGGATGTCGTTAGCTTCTCGGAGGGTGATACCCTGCTGAGCGGTGACGAGGTCGGTGGTCATGACATCGCTAAGTGGAGTTTGAGCATCGCGGAATTGTATATCTCGTGCGGTCACGATGCCGACGAGTTTTCCACCCAGAGACCCAGTATCTAACGTTAAAAAAAAAAAAACAAAGTCAGCATATTGTTGTAGATAACGATACGGGTAGGTTGTTCAGAGGTGACATAAAAGTATCCGCAGACCACACATTAAAAAACGCGTTCCTCAGCAGAACGAAGGTTATGAAAGATGTCTCATCCTAAAAATGTAGACCAAAGGTAGATGAGAGGCTAACCTGTGATAGGAATTCCGCAGAAGCCGAGTCGCGCTTTGATATCGAGGACCTCAGCGACGCGATTTGAAGGTGACAGAACGATGGGTTCAGTGATAAATCCGTTCTCGTGCCTCTTCACGGCACGAACCATTGAAGCCTGAGATTCAGGGCTTTGATTGTGGTGTATGACACCAATGCCTCCAAGGAGCTGAAGGACAGGAGTTGTAGGGGACTGGTATTAAGGCGATTGATGTGTCCTCACCGCCATGGAAATAGCCATCTGACCCTCGGTGACAGTGTCCATGGGACTAGACATGAAAGGAGTTTTGAGGACGACGTTACGAGTGATACGACTCTCAGTGAGGACATCAGAGGCGGGGAAGTCAATTTTCCCGGGAAGTAGAAGAAAATCGTTGTAAGTCAAGCCGCCGTGAACGGTAGAGTCCATGAGATCTGCGACGGAGAGGCCATCGCAGCGAGGGTAGGACTTGAGGTGCTCAAGAGCTGTTGAGGGGTCGAGATATTGCTCCGGCATTCTTGGGCAGAATGCCAGCCTGAGGAAAAAAATTTCGGTCCGTTATATATCTCTTTTGTTTGCGGGGGACAAATATGCTACACGTGCACCGTGTCTGTCACGTACACCCCTTCAATGCCAACCACACAGACGCCACACCGAACACCTCTCAAACGCGTCTCCCAGGGTTCTCTCTTTGCCCTTTCTCGATCAGGAGCATTTCCGGACGCGCCACATGGTCTTGGATTCCTTGAGCCGGCCATGTCGGAGTTTGTTGATGAGACAGAAGCGCTTCAAGCCAATGTAGAGGGGATGCAGAACCTTAGCAATGCTCTCGCGACGTTCAACGAATCATTCGCTAGCTGGCTTTACATAATGAATATGAACGCTCTTACAACTGATTGGCCTCAGGTATGAACACGATTATGATACATCCAAGACTCTATGAACTCAACTGCACAGGCCCCAACTGACACTTCGTTCCTCATGGCAAAGCGGAGAGCAGGTCTGTCTTGTCAGTACCGAGGAAAAGAAAGTTGATTTGAAAATTTGATTACCTAGAACAGGATGCAATAAAGGCGATGGAGGCTATCAAGGCCAAGAAACGCGAGGCTGAAGCCACCGCAGCGGATAGAACAGCAATGACCGAGGTTACTGAAGCCGAGGTCACTTTTTCAGGAAGCGCCACGACCAATACCTCTGCTCAAACATCTAAATCCGCGACAGCAACGAAGAAAAAAACTGGTAAACCTAAGCTAAGTGCAAAGGAGAAAAAAGAGCGAAGTGTGAGCAAGCAATATATTCTGTTTCTAATGTGTTCTAATGATGTACAGCTCGAGATAGAGAAAGTCATCTCTTGCTTGCCTCTAGAATTCCGAGGAAGCGATCCAGTGAGCCTTCTCTTCTATAGTTTTGTATTTATTGATCTACCAACCGTGCCAGAATCTCCGTCGAAGTATGGAAAACGTTGTCGAGGGACTCCTCAACTCCCCGTCAGGGGCCGTCAAATGTGAGCAGGGAATCTTCTAATCGCCTTGGTACCTTGGATGTTCATCTATCCCAGTGACTGATCTCATCACACACCCCGATCTTACGCAAGCTCGGGTGAATAAGTGCTTGATCGCCTTGGTCAACCGAAAGGTTGTGCGAAAAGACAACAGCACTGTGTGTTCCTTTCTATGTCGTATGGAGCTTTCCCCTCACGAACATTGATATAGGGCACTGTACTTTACCACTGGCAAGGCATATCTTGAGCCTAACATCCCGTCTGTATTCTAACATTCACCAATATCGTATACCAAAAAAAAATGATACCTTTTATTCGAAATTCAATCAATAGTATGGGCGACCCCGCTCCAGTACTATCCACTTGTCTCCTACCCAATCTACGACGGATCCCTCCTCCCATCCCCCAATACTCAAACCATCGGGCAAGTATGTGATGTATGCACTGACAGTGGAATACTTTGTCGTCCATCCGCTACCTTCCTTCTCGGCCTGCCAAGCCCAGAACACACCATCTTTTCCCCGCCCCAGTCCAGTCTGCCAATCTCCAACACGCGCCTGCCATGACGTCCCAGAGATATTTTTCACGAAAAGCACTGTTTTTTCATCCCTCTCTTCTTGATCTAGCCAGATCTCCTCAAACGGTGTCATCTTCCTGGTCGCTGGATTGATCATTTCCCCAACTTCCAAGATATTCCCGTCGGGTAGAGTTGTATTGGTCCCGCTGTCTTCTACCTCGTCCTATAAACGAGAACCGGTCAATCAAGTAGGATACACGCGATCATAGCTCATTTACCATAGTCCGTGAATCGATTATGTGTCTGAATCTGACTACATTTGGTGCCTCTAAGATAGATTCATGTGTTGTGTCAGATGAGGGTAAGTAAGCTCGAAAGAGATGGACAGAACTTGGATCAGTAAATCGATAACCAGCGAAAGCCCAATCAATGTCGCGTGTGCCCTTGAGAAATCTCGTATCGATAAACACTCCAGTCCTGGCGCCTGTTAGAACGATGGTCCTGGTAGGCTCACTGGCCTCATCGGGCAACCAACGTATCGATAAGCGCAGTGATCGGTAAGCCGCCGCAGACTGCATGAAAGTATGATAATCACTCTTCAGAATGACCTTGGTATTTCAATTTTACAGGGTTCGTCAAGATCATGTGCGCATTGGATTTTGGGCCCCAATACAAGATAACGTACAAGAGTGGACGATGGGAACTGAGATGAGATGTATGGTACGAGTGAGAAACAGATGATATGAGTGAGACAAAGAAAATGGAAATGGAAATGGGGGCGTGGACGTGGGCGAGCAAGTGACGCAGTAGTTAACATGGCTAACACGAAGCAGATATCGGGAGAAATGACAAGAAGAGCATGCAGGACCCGACGCTATATCACATAAATCCTATCCGCAAGTCCACTACTGCCAGTATTGTTGCTGGCCGCGGTACTGGTAGAAGTTGGCGTCGTTGCCGCCTTGGGGATACAGATGGCCTTGTGGGCCGCCTTGGGGATGGTGTGCGCTCTGTTGAGGACCAACACCAGCACCGCCGACACCGCCAGCGCCTCCACCGAACCTGGCGCCACCGTAGAAGCCTTGTCCCTGGGGACCTTGGCCGCCTTGGCCTTGGCCTTGAGGCTGAGCCTGGACTTGGCCTTGCTGCTGACTACCCCGTCCTGCAGCTACACCAACATCCTTAGGGGCATATGGCTTATAGGGAGTCTCAGGAGACCCGGCACCCCTAGGTCCGCCAGCATTGGAAGCTGGACCACCTGCGCCCGCGCCCTGGCCACCGAGACCCATGAAGCCCTGCATGCCACCCTGACCAGCGCCTCCGTATAGCTGTTTGCCATACTCGCCAGCACCGACACCGCCTTGACCAAGGCCAAGACTATGGGAATGTTGTTGAGAGTGCTGGGAATGATGCTGGTGCTGTTGGTAGTCGTCATATCCACCCTGGGTATAGAGACCCTGGTTGTAGGGGTTACCTTGGGGCTGGACGCCGACACCAACACCTGCACCGGGCTGCTTCGCGACGGGACTGGGTGCGGAGCCTGGACCAGGAGGCGGCTGATACATTGCAGTAGGGTACTTGAAAGGCTGGTGGGGCACGGCAGCATAGTTCGGGTTGTAACTGTAGAACTGCTGGCTTTGGGGGTAGGTGTAGTAGGGGTATGGAACAGGGTAGGGCTGCTGAGGTGCACCTGCACTTCCTGGTTGGGGCTGACCGCCAGCTTGGAGTGAGCCATGTGGCTGCGTGGCTTGGGCGCTGGGGGGAGGGAGGCCTGTACTGGCTGACTGTTGCTGCGTTCCGGGAAGGCCTTTGACGTCTTCGTGACCTAGAACATTCCTGTTCCCAAATCCACCCTGCTGATATGTATCGTAGAAGTTCTAAAATTCTTATGAGTTTTCGAGGCCGAGCAATACTGTTCGTAAGACTTACACGCTGGTTGTCATTGTAACCATACTCTTGGGCGCCGAAGCCGGTGAGATGCGATCCTTGCTGATGCTGGGCCTGTGCAGCAAGCTGTTGTCCGAACGACCCGTAGGGGCTGTCCTGTCCCTGGCCTGCAGGAGGTGTAGGCGTGTGGAAGTAGGGTGATGAAGCAGCAGGTTCATTACGACCAAAGTAGCTCGAGTGGGTAGCATTCGGCTGTTGTTGGGTTTGTGTTTGTTGCGAGGGGTCGATGTGAGTGGGCAGGCCATGTTGTGCGTACTGGTTGTGCGCCTGTGGCGTATGCTGGACATGTTGCTGATGATGATGCTGCTGATGAACGGAGCCCAGAGAATGTTGAGGCTGGTGTTGAGTTGGGTGGTGCTGGGCCTGATGCTGGGTTTGTTGCTGCTGGGCTTGCTGATGTTGCTGTTGAGCGAATTGCTGGATTGGAGAAGCGGCAGCGGTGGCATGAACCGCTGGTGTCGGTTGTGCGGGTTGGGGTTGTGGGACGGATGAGGGAATGGAGTGGAGGGTTGCAGAAGCTTGGAGAGGTACGGCTTGCGAAGGCTGGGGCTGTGATTGTTGTTGAGAAAATATGGCAGAGCCGAGGGTGGTAGAGGCGGGTGCAGTGGCGGGTGGAGCAGGAGGAGGGGGGACGTCTTGTTGGGCAGGGGCTTGGGGAGTGGGGGGAGATGGCGGTTCAGGTGCAGCAACAGGCACCTCAGGCTCTGATCTGAAGCAAAAGATTGAGCGAAATGATAAATCCAGCAAAAAGAAAAGCTTACGGGGTTGAGTCGAATAGACTTTCTCCACCAAGGCTCAGGCTACCAAACTGCATTCCAACTTTTTCAATTCCGGGGCCAAAGGAGCTTGGCATGACGACCGGCTGGTCGATGTTCTTATACCGAGGGTTGTTGCGAGCAGCAGAGCGCCCGGATAATTTAGGGGATGGCGTGGCGGCGGCAGGTTGTGACAAAACAGGAGTTGCCAATGGTGCAAGAGGAACGGGCTCTGACTTGGACGCAGTGAGCGTGGGCTCTTCGACAACAGGCTCTTTTACTTCTTCTTCTACCTCCTCAGCAGGGGCTTCCGGCTCGGGGGCTTCTATCTTGGGCTCTTCCGCCACGACTGTGGTTACTGGTTCGTCGTCCCATATGGGGGCTTGAGCCGTTGTGGGCTCTTCCCAAGTTTGGGACTCAGGCTCGGGCTCAGGTTCAGGGGTGGGTGGTTGAGGAGTAACAGCTACAGCAGGTGGAGGGACAGGGTGTGAAACTGCTACAGGAACGGGAGGGGCGGGGGCGGGGGCAGGGGCAGGTTTCTCTTGGGGCCTATATTAGGTGTAAGATGAAAGGATCGTAATCAAGTCATGCCAACTTACCGGGCAACCTGGGCCCAAGAGCGCTTCACAGATGCAGGCTGAGCGGCCGATTTAGGTAGATTTACAGAAGCTTGCGATCCGTTAGGTTCGGTATCGCCACCCCACGTGGAGGTTGTGCTGGCACCGGCCCATGAGGAGGACGTCGATAACGCAGGAGTAGCCGAGTGGGATGCTGCTGCGGGAGTCGACGACGGCGTCGCCCCGTTCTGGTGAGGGATCGTTTCGGGCGCGGTAGACGCTGGCGCGTCACCAGAATCCACAGCACCGTTTGTCTCTGCAGGAACACCATCGGGATGAATTGGGTTAGGACTGCCAATTCGGGGGCTACGACCGTTCACAGCACCGCCCCTTGGGGGACCGCCACGACCACGCACAGCAGCGCCCCCGCGACCAGGACCTCCCCTCCCACCTCGTCCTCCCCTTGCCCCCCTGAAGTCTCCACGACCTGAGAAAGACTCCTTTGAAGCGTGGGCAGATTGGGGCTGCTTCTTATCCTTTTTGCGAGAAACAGAACCCCACTGCTCAACAAACCCTAGATAGGTCCAATTAGAAAGAAAATAGGGCAGCGATAGAGTAAAAGAGATATACCATCACTAATCCTTGTCGCTGCCAGTTCTACGTCGCCATGGACTTCCACAAGCAACGACTGAAGGTCTGTAATATGGGTTAAAAATGAGACGCGCCTAAATTGCGAGGGAAGGACCGAGCATACCATCGTTTGACCAGTTGGGGAAGGCTTCTTGAAGTTGGCGAGCTTGCTGACGATACTTTGAGTTATCTGTCGAATCAGTGGGAGGTTGAGAACGGAGAGCAGATTTGTACTGGGACATGGTGGACGACGATGAGGGGATGGTGGTGAAGCAAATATTTCCAACGTCAGACTGTCGGGCATTAAAATATTTCCGTGGGAAAGTGCATAACTCGTCCTGCTAACTAGTTAGCAATGCTGAGCGTTTTATTGTGAACAGAAATGTCAGAAACTGTTGCTCTCCGATGTGGACTCCACAGTGTGTCGCTCCGAGAGCCCTGACCTCTTACTCGCTTCAATCCTGCCGGTGATCTCTAAGATATTTTTACCCCGAACGGCCTTGATCTTGTCCCACATGTCCTCCAGCGTCCGCAGCCCTTTACCCTCTACAAGGATTTTCGTCGTTGTTACGCTTGATGCTGAGCGCTATACTCCAGTCGATTTAACTGATATTCTTGATCATGGCCCTGTCATTCGCACCCGTATTCTCACCAAAGTCAGTATATCATCCCAGATATATTCAGCTTTTTACCTAAAATCATGCTATACAGTTAGGTATCTGTCGCGCCGATGAACAGGCGTCCGCGCTCATATTTCAGACAGAGATTGGTGCTCTACCTTCTGGAAAGCCGTTAGGGGATGATCTGCTTTCCTCAATATGCCACGAACGTGGTGACAGCAGGGCTTCACTTGCATTTATTGTTCAACAAGCTCCTGTACCTGCACCTCCTTACTCTAGCCCTCTTCCAGTCTCGTCCAAAGAACGACGCCGGAGGAACCGCTCCCACACCATCAACCAACTGGTATCATCCGTCGTCTATTCCTTGATATCTTACTAAATTCATTACTAGCCTTCCTCAACGGCCAACAGGTTGAGTTTGCAGAAATCCGTAGTTCTCCGCTCCCCATCAACGTGTCTCGCAGAGATTCCCTCTAAAGGTCATGGGAGCCCATATTTTGATGAGCTGCACCTGAGGCGAATACGGCCTCTGCCCACTATCCCGACGCCCACATCGGCATCTGGTTTCGTGCACTCCAAAAATGATTCTTTACCCATGCAGCAACGCATCGAATGATGAATGTGCTATTTCACTTGGTGGCGCCAACCCATCGGCGCCAGTCCCATGCACCTCTACCAGGGTCCGACGGCGTAGGATATGTCAGGGCGTGGTTTTAAAGTGGGAAAGCTTCTCTCTTATCCCCCCCCCTCCCCCTGTGAACCTTTGTTCCTCACCCCACCTCAACCACAAACACGGAGTGTATCCTTATCTGCCCCATGTTGGCGAGAATCGATGTTGATACGTGTCCCATCAATACATTTTGAATATAGCTTTGTTGTTATATTGATGTACTTCGGTACACGTTCTGTAGGGCTTTCATCTTCAATGTATCGAATATTAAAGCATACCGCATGGTTTTCTTTTCCCGAAGGACTAATTATGGAGTGGATAATTGAATCCTTGTAGAACTTAGAAGTGCCCTCAGACTCTAATTGGCTGGCCCCTCATAGCACTTTGTGACCACGCCGCGGAAGTTGGCCGATCTTTGATACCGGGGCGGTCACAGGAAGAGACAATAACCATGCGATCTCCGAGTCCGTCGGGTGGCAAGAGGGGTAGGATATTTGGACAATCTGACAGCTGCAAGCTCAGGCTGGCCGTGATCCAATGTTCGCTTTTGAAGGCGCGCGTTTCTTTTTGAAATATCAACGTGTTTCTTATGCTTTGCTTACTTCGCCGCTCCCTGCTACGCGTCAGCTATAGGTCACCATCTTAGTCCCTCGGCCCCACCAAGAGCCCCCATCCTATCTAATTTAGTTTTATTTTTTATTTTTTAAAAAAAGTTTACCCCTATCCTTCTGCGTAAATGCTCCTGTCACACACGCGCCACGCCCCTCAATTTCATACATGTTTTTCGAACGAACCCAACTTGACAACTTGAAACCTGACCTAAACTTTTGCCGCTAATTTTATTCCTCCGACTGACTATACATGGTTTGCTATGAGACTGCTCTTGCGCTTTCGAGGTGTGGCGCAGTCCACATAAAGCCGTTTGGTGCTCAGGGAATAGATTAAGTGCATAGTATGTACTTCTAGTTTGTGGCTGGATCAACTATTGTTACAACCAAAAACCTCAAGTAACCTAATTTACAGAGATAGAAAGGATCAATACGTTTACCTCGTCGCGGGCCTCGAGTACAAAAAATCAAACCCAAGGTGCAGGCGTCCTGGCGGAGAGACTCCCTCTGCAAGTGAATACTTCACAACCAGCTGTTCTTGTGCGGTTTTGAGGGGTTACCAACTAAAAAAACGTATTTATCATAAGAGCTTCTAGCTTGATGCAAGAAGAGAACGGGTTTCATATGAGGCGTTTACATTGCTCAGGGAGGCATAAAAAATGTGAAATCGCCATGCCGAAAATAACACAGACAATGAACATGAAGAAAGATAGCAGTGCCGCGAGCGGTGAAGTCGAGTAAACGAACAACCAATGCTCGGCGTACCCGACAGTGCCGGGTGCTCCCACTCGACTAAATTGAAAAGGTTGGATTAGCGTGTTATAGACTTCCCCACCCCCTCATGCAGATCGCGGAGGGGTAAACAACCGAGGTGTGGTTTCTGTTTCTTGACCAGCCTAGGCCTCCCCTTCCGTCACCTGCTTTGGTACGGGAGCGAATCAGAGGGTAGATGTTCGGTCTGAGCCTAAATGTAGAGAGCGGCGGAGTCCCTGTCGTCGACTTTTTAATGAGACCAGTAGGACATTCGAATATCTAACCGGGGGTCAGGGTTTTTTTCTCAAACAACGAGGGCAGGTAAATATGACACGTACAAACGACCGCATGAAATGATGTCAGGCAAATGCACTAAAAAAGGGGAGAGATACCGACATGAGTGATTCGAGGTACTTTCCAGGCAAAGATCATGGGGCCGGCTTACGCAGAGTGCTGAGGGGCCAGCCAATTAGAGTCTGAGGATGCTTCTGCGAGGATTCATAATCATCGACGCCACGGTTAGTCCTTCAGGAAAAGCAAACCATGCGGTATGCGATAAATTGAAGATAAAAGTTCTACAGAACGTGTATTATGTACTGAAGTACATCAATATATCAACAAACTTGAAGCTATATTCAAAATGTATTGATAGGTCACCTATCAACATCGATTCTTGCCAAAGGAATGGCTACATAGGGCAGACAAGGATACGCTCCGTGTTTGTGGTTGAAGTGGGATGAACATAGGTTTGGCAGAGAGGGGTGGCAGAAGAGAGGCCCCGGGAAGCTCCCTATAGAGTTTGTCCGCGTGGTATACGGCACATCAGGATGAATTTTGAGGGATGCTCGAGCCTTCCTCGCTATCCTTACCTTTTCTACGCTTCTTTAATGTCTCTTGCTGTGAACGCCCCTGACAGCTGCCAGGCTGGCCGTGCTCCACCGCTTTTGCTGTTCATTTTTCATGCACCTCTTTGAAAGTGCGCTTTGCTATCGCCGTTGCTTCACATATCAGAATGTGCCCTAAGCTTTCTCTACTTCGGCGCTCCCTGCCAGGCGCCAGCTGTAGATCACCATCTCAGTCCCTGCCCCACCAAGGACCCTCATCCTATCTAATGTAGTTAATTTCTTATCTCCCTCTATCCTTCCATGCAGATGCTCTTTTCTATTTATTTTATTTTCGATCTCCCCTTTGCACATGCCTGTAACCATACACATGCGCCACGTCCCTCAATATCATACATGTTCGAACGAACGCAACTTGCAACCTACCTTAATATTTGGCCACTAATTTTATTCTCCCAACTGATTAGACTTCGTGAATGGAGGAAGATATAGTTTTCTATGAGACTGATATTGTACTTACGAGGTGTGGCGCAGTGGGAACTTGGCACCACACAAAGCCGTTTTTTGCTATTTTTTGCTTCAGAAATTTCTTCCATATCAGCAGCTTTGGACAGAAGAGGCTGTTGATTTATTCAGGGAATACATTAAGTGTATAGTACGTACCGCTACCTTGTGGCTGGACCAACTATTGTTACAACCAAAATCCTCAAGCCAACTAATTTACAGAGATTGAAAGGACCAACCCACCAACCCATTCACCTCCCCTTGCGCCTCACGTGCAGAAATCAAACACAGGGTGCGGGTGTTATGGCGGAGACTCCCTCTTCAAGTGGACACTGCACAACCAGCTGTTCTTATGCGGTTTTGAGGCGGTACCAACTAAAAAAACGTATTTATTACAAGAACTGCCAGCTTAATGAAAGAAGAGAACAGGGTGGCAACTAACCGACGTGTGGTTTCCGTTTCTTGGATGCCAACCTAGGCCTCCCCTTCCGTCACGCGCGTCTGTGCGGGAGCAAATTGGAGGCCAGACATTCGGTCTGAGCCTAGCTGTAGAGAATAGAGTCCCTGTCGTCGACCGTTTAATGAGACCAGTAGGACATTCGCATATCTAACCGGGGGTCAGGTTTTCCCCCCAGACAACTAGGGCAAGTAGAGATGTCACATACAACCGTCCGCGAACGGCCAAGCTTGGGTCGTGAAATCATGTTAGTCGAATACACTGACAGAGGGGAGAAGTACCGACATGAGTGATTGGAGATACCTTCCGGGCAGTCCCAGATAGAGCGAAAGTTCGATTAGAGCGAGAGAAGCAGTAATGGCACTTGATTCGATGGAAACCATTATAAGTCTATTGATGAGCAACTCGGTACTGGCAAACGCCGAGCTGCGGCGGGCTTTAGCAAGCTTTGAAACCGCATGAGCGATCATGCAATAGTACAGGTAAAACCAATCATACAATTGTTACCATTGTCGCTGCAATCATTACGTCGCAGATAGATGTACAGATGAGCCAGACCTATGAAGGCGATTGAATAACAGGTTTTTGCATGCCAAAAAAATATTCACAGGCTCGGCACTGTAGACTGGAAGGAACAGAGTGGTGGGTAAATGTCGATCTCTGATTGAGTTGGGATTCATCAGCTAAAGATTGCGCCTCAGCGTGGTGTCGAGGAACAAAGTTTGACTGCAGACCTGAACAGAATATGCTAATCCTGAAGCACACTGTGTCAATGCAAGCTAAATTTATTTATTTATTGATCTGTGTTTACGGTAAGATCATAGGGCTCACTAGGATAATTAAAATTGAGATCTCTCTTGCGGATCGCATGCGCTGCTGAAGGGACCAGATCCTCCTGATGTTGAAAAATAAACATGGGGTCTTGGGTAGAAAATTTGCGTAACGAACCATGCGAAGAAATTTTGCACCATGCAAGAAACTAACAGAGAATAGTGGGTACACGTGAATCAGATGAAGAGTGGTCATGATAGAACTCCGACGTGCTATCTACTCACCAATCGCACTGATAGGAATTCCGGACAACACCTTAGCCTGCACCCATTTCGCTAACACATAGCTAGCGAAGTTGTCGTTGTTAGCGATAAACATTTGCCACAATGTATACGTCAACGCCGCTGTCTGTAAGGCTGAGAGGATCATGATGGTGTGGACTGACATCATAAGATCAGGATGTGGATTTGGGAACTCTGTTAAACTTGTTCATCACCTAGCCCTTTGATAGCCCACCGGTCTGTTCTGTGATAAAACTTACAATACGTGTCTACAAGATCATAGGTAAGTAGGGAAGGATGTCCAAGAACGATACTTGCGGTATTGAACGACCAAGGCACCCACAAGGCCCCAAGTCAATAAGCATCCCAGAAGCTATGGGGCGTGTGACGCCGTCAATCGAATAGAAATCGGAGTGTGGTCAATCTCACTGACTGAAGAGCGCACCCTAGTGTATTTATATTTGAGCTTAAAACGGGTTTATAGTAAAGGCGCTTACATTGCAAACAATGACGAGTCATGCGAGGGAACGAATGTCTGTGTAGACATAGCGAGTAAGTGGCAACACGAACGTGGATAAGTAATAAGTCTGGGGAAGGGAATTGTCCACAACTGATATTTATTACTAGGGCTTGTTTCAGATAGTCGCACGACTGAAGCTGTTCATACCATCCAGGGTCAAATTTTTGATGAAAGGTTTAAGCATCCCCGAAAATTCAACCTAATCAACCATACATATGGGTCGTTTGGTCAACATGGTCGCTTAGTGAACGCTCGATATTCGAGTTTTTAATTGGTTCCCAAGGGCGCATATCCTTGCAAACTTTCATGAATTCGTTGAGTAAGACAAGTATCAAAGGTCGGGCATAAATAGCTCACCGGCTGTTCGCTCGGTGTTGGGCGACAGTTCCCTCTTGCCACTTGGGGGCCTTCCCTAGTTTTCAGGCAACAAATCGGCTGTCTATGTTCACCAAACGAAGGGCCATTGTTTTCCATTTTGCACATCTGCGGGAACACTCAAGATCTAAGCAGTTGTTGTTTGATTATGGGCTCTCACCTTGCAATAACGGATAAGTGACCTTATGGTTACTTTTTCGGGATACCTGTGCGTTCTAAATGATTCAATGTTAAATCCAAGATCTAGGAGTATTGGTGGAAGGATAAGGGCCGAAGAGTAATTGGCAACGGGATTTTCTGGAGTTTTCGTTTCAGATAACAGCCTGGATTCTGGAACAGAGCCTTCGTTTGAGCCGTTATGAAAAACTGTTAAATAGAGTAGATAAACACCCGAACAACGTAGGAAATCTACCAGTATGGTACAGGGGTAAGGGCCGAACAGCATATCAACGTTCCTCAGTCTGGGGGGATGTATAGTTCCCTTTGCAACGCACCATTTCAGAAAATTGTAGGAAGATGTAATGACTGTGGGCTCAAGTCTTTTGGAAGAATGTAGTCAATTTTGCATTCTTGGAAAAGGATTTACTATGATCAGTGCTTGCCTAGTAGACCGTTGATGTTTTCTGTATGACACTAGGTTCGCGACTCACTTTGGGTTTGTCTTTTTCTTTTCGAGATTTCCCCTTGGTAGGCGAGACCTATGAGATAAATATTAATGAATATTCGGAAAATAGGGAGGAAGACAAGCCTTGTGGGGAGAGGTTTGGGCTTTCCGCTTTGAGTAAAAGGGTTTCATAAGAGGTCGAAGCAAAGTGAAGGCATGAAAAGACCTTTTGGGGTGTGCTCGGCCGATCTAGGATAACGATATCGCTTCCGTAGCCGTCCTCGAGTCCTTTTCTTGGTTTCTTGCTGGAGGAAGGTGATCCTGCGGGCGAAGGATCCCGCAACCGCTTTATATTTCCATTATCAAGCTTCGAAGATGTTGGCTCAGTCAGATCCTTGGACTTGGTAACTTGCTGGGAAAACATCGCCCGGATCCCGTCCTTCCGGCTAGCTACAGGTTCTATAAATGTGGACGACTCAGTGCCTACTTTGCCGACCTCCTTCGGTACTTGATAACTGTTTAAAGATGAATGACTTGCATCATAGCCACATGTTGGCAAAAGGATACATACCACTCCAGTGGATTAGAGAGATCGTGGTAAGGCTTTACAAGCTCGGTGAGCTTGGAAGTCCATGTCTGCTCAGAGGTGTCGAGCCAGGTATCGAGGGCTTCGCGTGTGGAGAGGATGACGGGCTGTCGGTCGTGCAACCAGGAAAACTCTTTGTTCGCGTCGGTAGTAACAATAGTAAACGTCCATAAAGGCTTTGCCTGGTCTGAAATCCCAGAAGATATAACGAAAGCGCACTAAGCAACAAAAAGACATACCTTCGAGAATGGCACAGTCGTACAACCCGGCCATAAGCATCAGCTTCCCGTCGCGGTACTTTGTGAAGTATGGCAGTTTTTCTTTGCCTTTCGTCAGCCACTCGTAATAACTGCAAGTAGTGAGGGAGCTTTGAGCTGATAGACATTGCGAGAAGTGATTGTTCGACGCACCCTTGGCATAGCACGGCACAACGTTTTTTTCCCTTGATGCTCCCCCACATGCCACCCCCTTCTACGAGAGACTCGGACCGCGCGTTTGTTGTGCTTAAAGTCTTATCTTCGTATTTGCTCCAGTGTGGGACCAGTCCCCACTTCATTGAGTGCAGAACATAGTGCGAGGACGATCTGTTGGTTTTAGGGTTTGTGGTATCTGTGTTTGAAGGCCCTGGTTGAGAATAATCCGGGAGTACATCCTGTCCTGCTACGGGGTCGCGTCGAAGCAAGACAGGCGCGTAGGTACGCGGGGCGATATTAAAGCGTGGCACGAACTCGTCCTCGTCGATCCAGTCGTCCGCATTGACGTCGTCGTGCCCTGGAACTTGACGGATCTCGTCGCGCTGTGCGATAACGATGCTTGGTTTCGGGGTGTTATTCTGAGAGACTGAATACTCACACCGAGGCGAAGCGAGAATCGACCGCACATAGGGACCGGATGCAAAGTTGATACTGTGGGGTGTGGTGGCTGTGTCGGTCTCACTTGCAGCGGCCCGGCACCGGACCGGGAGGAAAATGCCATGGCACAACGTCCTGTCACTTGCTCAATATTTCAATGCTGAGAACATCAACGAGGACATAAGTGAAGTCGCCGATTCTTGACCGTTTTTCCACAGGGTTAATGGGAATTTCCCAAGGCTTCAATATACAATGGTTAAACAGGGTGTCTGTAAGGAAGGGCGGGGATCGGGGCTACGAGGAGTGCATAACTGTCTTGAGGTATCTATTACATCAGAAAATTGTACAAAGTCATCTAAAACTACTTGGATGATGCAACAAAGAAGGTGATAGAGGGTTGATCAAAGGTAGCTGGATCTTTCAAGTCCTGATCCGATTTGCCCTTTTCCTCATCATGCGAGAAGACCTCGGGCGCAAAATTTGATGAAGCAAGCGCTGCCTCGGCTGACACTGAATGTCCTGGCATCAAAAAATGGAGATACAGAGCCTCGAAGAGTGTACGTACAATATTGGGCCAGGCCTTTACCAAAATTGAGTCGGCAGATGACGCCAAGAATGGTGCTTGCAATGATGAGGATGAGGGACGCTACAGTAAAGCATGCAAGGAATGGCCATTCCACAAAAGTCCTAAGAAGTATGACGATTAAAAATAATTGAATGATACTTTAGAGAGAAAAAAGGCACACACCACCGGTAGACCATGGAATAAAACATGATACACCATCCCGACAGAAGAACAATTGCAGTGCCGAGGAAAAAACCCATGAGAATCCTCATCTCACGTCGAATCGCATACCAGCCCTATTGTTAGATGAAATTGTGAAATTCAGGGAAATACTGCAGTCGAGTACAAGACAAACCATCGTGATCCATGGAAGCAGCAACTAAAAAAATATAAGTAGGCCGTCAAACAAAGCTGCTGAAACTCACGATGGAAGTGGCAATAAAGAGAGCTTTGTACTCGGGTGTGTGGGACGAAATCTTGGAGATCGCAGTGTTGATAAGCGTGTCAATCCAAAGGCCCATAGCCGCGACGAGGACAAATGCTTCAAGTTGCAGGCACGCTAGGACTGCCATGAAGAACTACGAAAATATAATCAACAACTTGATCAACAACTTGAAATTTAATTGATCATGCAGGTATGCCCACCTTGTTGATACGATTGATATGCTCAGGAGCTCCAACGCACTTCAATGACTGGGAGCTGTAGTCCTAAAAGAACAAAATTAGGTATGGTTATATACCTCGAAAAAGATACGCACTCGAAGCAAGGTCCACGAAAGGTATAGGGAAATCCCCAGCGCCGTAAGGTTCAGAATGAGATCGGGAATCTATTGCATTCGTCAACTATCAAGAAATAACTGCGATGAGGTGACGGACGTCTGACCTCATAGGATACTCTCAAAGGGAAATAAGATGGGAAAATATCAAAGGAGCATGGGGTGCCGTCTGCGAATATCATTTCGCGAAGGCGGCCTTCAATATTTTTGGTCCTCCATATCGCGAACGCTGACCACGCAGTGGCCAAAAACCGGGTCATCAAGACAGCCAACCTAATGAGTATTACAAGGGTGTGATTCTAGTGGCTTAATGAGAGGAAACGTACGTATGAGGCACAGAATCATACATGATGGCGATGACAGAAATCGCGAAGAGCCAAAACTGCAGCAAGATGAAGGTGAGATCTTCCCGTTTAGAATTGTTCATGCTAAATAAAGTCGCTAATTAACGAATGTGCAATGAAGTCACGACTCAAATGCATACACTTGTTGGGGATAAACAAGAGTCTGTGTGCACTGCTGGCTGAGCAACACAACCTTCGATTCAGAGGAGATAGACACGCCTGTCACACTCCTTGATCCTGGCTCGCGAACTGGCGACACCTCCAGTTCATCTTGGAAGCGAGTTGAGAGCTGAGTTGCGAGATACAATAGTAGTCAAGATGGTGCGCAGGATAACAGAATTGCTACTGACAATGGCTTCGCGAGAAGTAGAATTCTGAAAGTATTATGAGTCTGTAGAAAACAATGAAAAGGCTTAACAAATGTACCAAAGGGTTGTTCACGTCAACTCCCGCTCGGAAAATGTCAAGGCATACATCACTACTCCGACCGTATGGGATGACATCGCACATCCGAAGATGCAGGTTCCCTAAGCGCCCCTCAATATACGTGATGTTTCTAGGCGGGATTGCAGCGACCGTAGTGATCGAAGAAAGCAGGGTGCTGTATTCTGCATCGATAGAGAAAAGAAAAGACTGGATGATGCCTTGGGCAAAGCAATGAAGGAAACTGAAGATGAAGAACGCGGTCGTAATACGGTTCAGCGTGATACGGGCATACTGCGAGTTTGGACATGAATATCGCTTGCAGAGTCGATGTGAGATAGGACGCACCGCTGATTCAAACCGAACTTTGAAAGACTGAAGAAATTGGGAGTGCATCACGGATGTAAAAGCTCGCAAATTGAATACAAGTCGGAAGTGGTCGACCGACAACCAGACCGGTATACCAAGAAAGTATGGGAGTAAGGAGCGCAAAAGAATGGACCCAGCACCGATGCGTAGCGGTGTGCTTGGAGGGGTGGCTCGCCGAGCACAGGCAAGATGATAGAAAGGAGGAAGTTTGCAGAACCGAGTAAAGTAAGCAGTGATTGCGGGGTTATCACCAAGAGCTGGACGATCCCGTAAATCGGAGCTTTGGTTATCACGAACAGCTCCTTTGGATATATGGCCTTTGTGCTTGACGTGACAACCATCACCGCACAAGCCGCACGCCGTTTTGTTTTTCATTTGGTCGTGGGCTCGTCGATGGCCGGTGTCAGCGGAAGCACAATAGTCTGATCGAAGTTTTCGTAACCTCGTTCCGCGATGACACGAACTGTCTTTCGACAAGCCTTCAATCCTTTACGCCTCAGCTTTACACAACGGCGCTGCTTTCAGTCTTGCCATACTTTTTTTGATGAAAGAATAGTCAGGTCCGTCGTCGAGGAGAACCAGGATGTCACAGCGATGGATCAACTCCTCAAAGTCGCAAGTAAACGCTCGTTTCCCTTCAAGTGGCTATTAGTATTAATTCATCGCCCTCTAGGGACGCGTTCCAATCCTGCTTATCACTCGTGAATATGTCCGCGCTATCTGAGGATTTACTCCTCACCTTTCCAAACAGGATCATGCCGATGAGAACACCCATCCTCTGGTCCGAAGCCCTACTCAATGCTGCTCGCAAGGCTCCAGGGAAATCAGAGGCCTCAGAGCTGGCAGCTCCCCAGCCAGACCCGCTGGTGCCTCGGCATATGTACGATTCATACTCGGAGCTCATACTCCCCTTCGGATCGTCTTCCCAACTCATGGAGGAGTACATCAATGCATCCGGTGGTATCAGGATGGGAAAGTTGGTTTATCTCCTTTGTCCAACCACCTCCTTTGCTCAAAGTTCATTGCATAGGCTCATGGAGCATCTCGACTCTTTGGCGGGCTCAATCTCGTACAAGCATATGCTCGGTCCAGGTGTACAGACGCTTGGCCGAATACAAGAACGCGGTTTCTACATTGTAACAGCTTCTGTGGACCGGTATGTTTAATCCTGAATTAGCATTCATCCTCTTCATTATAAATATGAGGCTCGACATGTTAACACCTCTAAACCCGACGCGCGATCTTCGCCTAAGTGGCCAAGTCATCTATACAGGCCGGAGCTCCATGGAGGTTGCAGTGAAAATGGAAACTATCGGCATGGGCCAACCTGAAGAGACTGTACTTTTGGGTCAGTCACCAGTAAGAATTTATCACTCCATTCATTTCTGAAAGTCCTCTAGGTAGATTTTCCATGGTCTGCAGAGATGCAAATACACATAAAGCACGACAAGTTAACCCCCTCATCGTCTCTACCTCAGAGGAGCGTAGTCTACATGCCATGGGAGAACGTTCGTCGTCCTAATCCGCTTGCCATTCGTATAATTGATGGCTAGACAGATTTGAAGCAAAGACGTCAGACCTCAGCACTACGTTCGTTATCGCGTGTTCCACCGAGCTCTGCTGAAGCCGAAGCACTGCATTCGTTTTACCTCCGATATGGACAGCACGACGAAAAAGGCGAGAATAGTTTAGACCCCGCGCAAGGGGAACAAGTGTGGATGGGTGACACCAGACTTGAGAAGTGTATGCTTATGTTCCCTCAAGAACGAAAGTAAGTCACTCTGAAATCGCTGAACCTTTCCGAAACAAACAATTTATGTCCAGCGTACACCAGAAGGTCTTTGGTGGATATTTGATGCGTCTCGCCTACGAGGTGAGCACTAAAGATTCTCAATCCATAATAAATGAAGTAACACGATTGGATACATAGCTTGGATTTACCAGCACCAGCATCTTTACACGTGGGCCTGTACGATTCCTCTCTCTTGACGGAATTTCGTTCTCTCGTCCCGTTCCCATCGGTTCCATCCTCCGCTTGACCTCACAGATCCTGCACACAACCACGCCCACAGAGTCACAGTTCCCTATGCTTGTGGTATGTTTTACCATTTGGCAACACGTACCTTGTGCTTATTCTCCCTGAACTTAGCACGTTGGCGTGAAGGCGAATGTTGTAGATGTCAAGACTGGCTCCGAACAGACCACCAACGACTTCCGTTTTACCTGGTGCCGCGAATCAGGGGAGGGTGTTCCACGAAAGGTCGTCCCGAAGACATACAAAGGTACGTTATATTGAAATCCATTACACGCATGCCCTTACTAGGGTATATCTCCAGAGGCGATGCTTTGGCTGGAGGGTCGGCGTGCACTCGAACTGGGAGGCGAGATTCGTGGTCTTAGGCAAAAATAAATCACAAATGTAAATTACCTTCAAGTTGACCACCTTCAAGGACCTCGGTAGATGATCAGAGCGTTTTCGTGTGTTGTGATATCAGCATCAATTGCTCATCGATGCATCAATCATCAACATCAAACTTCATCGGCTATGTACCAGCCCTGGGCTGCAATCATAGTAGCTTCAAAGTTCATCGCCAAATGTCCGAAACGTTCTCAAGGCCTCATATGCATACTTAACATTCCCAACAACTTCACTGAAATTGTCTCTTTTTGCTTCTTATTATCACCAACAGGGCTCCCCTCGTATTTCGCTCATGAACGCAAATCCTTAAGACATGCCTCTTCGATTTATCAAAGTCCGAGCAATCCCTCGGATAAATACGCAAGATGTCCTAGAGTTTGCTGTTACTGCTACCTCCCTTGTAAAGGAGTTGTCCGGAATGTCTTTCTTTCCCCCAGCCTTGGCAGCAGTATCTGTTGTGTTGTTGATTCTCGAGACATTCCAGGTGAGAAATTTACTTTGCCTGGCTTTTAGCCTTGATATGAATTCACAAAGATCTTTGCTTAGGCTGTACAGGTTACTTGTAATTTCTCTTTTTTGGGTTGACCCTAGCTAATATGTCGTTCAAGACCAACAAGGAGTCCTGCCTTCGGTGCGTTTTTCACCGCCTAAAATGAGTATACCTCTCGTGATACTTTCCGAAAAGCCTCGTTCAACGCTGCGCGCGAATCCTATGTGATATCAACGATCAGATGGAGGGCCGTTGGGATACGTCGCCGCCCAGTCTCCTCAAGAATTTGGAAAGATTCCAGAGGTATGATGTACTTCTCCCGTCTGGTAGCAGCAGCTTAGGCGAAATCCTTTATATAGCACCCTCAACTCAATTCACGAGTTCTTCAAGATTTTGACCAACACAACCTGGATAAGTCGATTTAGGAAGAAAGCAACTATCGAGAAGGCCATCAGCGACTATACGGCACAGCTTGATGACGCGGCACAAGCCTTCCAGGTAGGTCAATGATTTCGATGCCTGTTTAGTAGAGCTAACATATTTCCTTGATACTCCCTAGATTGCAACCCTTATTGACATTCACTACGCGGTCGCATCCCAGAGACATGTAAAGGATATACTACCACCCTATAACCTAGTTGCGAGTAGTTCTCGCGTGGAGGATCTAACCAAGACCCAGGAAGACCCAATCGTTATTCAGTCTCCCATAGGGATCGATCCACCAACTACTTCAGCTCCTCAGAGCGAGACTAAACTTTCAGAAGATTTGGAGGAAGACTACGATCACATCATATCGGAAGATGTACTTGAATCGCGTGGTGTAAGTGTTGCAACCTTTCTCGTATAAGCGTTTTAATTTACCTTGTCTCCCAGTTTCGCAGATACCACCAATCTCAAGTGAGGTTAAAAGCAAGAACTTCAACCAACCTTAGAGACGGCTGGTGGGCTGGCGCCGTCTCGGCAGAAGTCGATGGCCAAAAAAGCCTCGTAAAGCCATACCATGGTCCAAAAGAGGGGGCTATGAAGGTCAGTTTCGTATATTCACTCCTATGCTCGTTTTTGAAATAGCTTTATGCACCCAGACTTGGATGAGGGACGTGAAACTCCTTCAGGACGTCTTGTGAGCTTAACACTAGTACCATGTCAGATTTTCCTGAGCATTTCAACAGCCACCCAAACCTTCCGCATATGATCGGATTCTCCGAGGATGGCGCTCCTACTCCCTTCATTCTTCTCTCTAATGGTTGGTCGAGTTGTTTGAACGTTTTGAGTATTGGGATGACCTATTGCCCAAAGTCGAAACACGTTCGCCACAAAGCCTTCTTCTGAACCTTCTGAAGTCAGAGGGTTTGGCTGCATGTGCCAATCTTGTTCTTCGTTTTGTATGTTGCAATTTCTTCTGTAAATTATTTGACTCATGGTAGATTTCTCTAGTACGACGATATAGCTGTAATCTTCACTTTTTTATGTGTTTGCATGCTGTTTATCTAATAATTTTCAGGACGCTACAATGTACATCCAACGTCAGAGAGGGTTGAATGACTCGCAAGCACAGGATTTTGTTGATGTATGTTGAGGATCTCCCTCTTCTTCCTGTCTGGAGTGCTCACCAACTTCTCATGCAGGGGGCATCCTTCAAAGTGGATGGATCAAATACTGTGATCATGGGTCTCCCTCCTCCGAGAGATGGATGGCAAACCTTTCGTAGCTACGGCTTGACTGAAAGTGTTAAGATGGCGGTTATGGGAGTATGCCCTAGTCTTGAGCAACGACTTTCATGAAATACTAAAGCAATTTACAGATGCTCCCGAATCAAGGGGTTATCCAATACAAGCGCAGCAACCAATTTGACGACGGCGACACTACTGGCCGGATCAGTCATTTGGTTTCGATTACGAGAGGCCTCCTTCCAGCGTCTGATGCACCTCTCATACTGCCCCCACGCGTCAAAGCACTCATCAACATACCCGATCAAGATGAAGATGAGTTTGGGTACCAACGCCCAAAACTCGACCTCCGCCAGATACGGCTCTCCAATATCGAAGCAAACACGCATGGTCACACGTGGAATGAAAATAGTTGTGTGCCATCTCACAAGTTCGCTGTAGGAGACTTTGGATATATGCCAAGGAACGGGAACGATTTCAAAGACTTTCTCGTCCTCGGAAATGTACTAAAGGAAGGCTTGGCAAGCTTTGAAGTGAATGATCATACGGATGGAACTCAGTGGTGTTGGGCGGACACGCCGATTCGCCGATCGCCCTTAGAGCCCCACGCTCTTCCCGGGAACGTTTCATGGTAAGCATGTATCTTCAAAACAGCCGCTTCCAGTTTCCTGACAGGCTTTTTAGCTGGACAATGGTGGTGCCCCCGAATGCTCAGATTGACTGCCAAGTTGTCCACTCTTCAGCTATTGTGCGCATTCCAGACGCCTGGCGATTTTTGCTTCTCTCTGGGAAGGGTTTAGCTTCCAAATACAATGTCAAGCCAGAGGATATTATGCTTAGTATGCTAACGCTTTACACTGCTAGAATTTTAAATCCTCGCGCTAATTCTTGCTTTAGTAACACACGCTGGGACGAATCAAGACTTCTACATACGTGACTTTTCCACCCCCGCGCAAACTATTATACACAACCGACAATTAGGGCACCAACAATTTGGGAAACTATTAGGTCAAAGTCATGCTGGGTTTTGTCAGCCACACTTCCATCACCACATGCAGCACCACACGCAGAACAATCTTCCTACTATCATGTATTTGTTAACGTCGCCGATGCCTAGCTTTGAGCCACATTGGTCTCATAGTCCTATTGCTTCCCCCAGAGGTGCTCCTCGACCCCAATTGAAATCTGGTTGGACATATAAAATAGGATGGTTCGCAGCACTATTCAAATGACTCTTGAGCCCATGGCTGACTATTGAAGAACAGGTCAACTGGATTCATAAATTGGATCCAACTGCATACCGAAGACTTTGCTGACTGATTTATCAGTGGTCTGATATCTTATGCTAAAATTTAGGGATTCCAACATACCCCACCCGTGAACATATTTGCTACAAATATGCCTATTCGATTCATCAAAGTGCGAACAAAGCCTAGGATTCATACACAAGATATCATGAACGATGCAGCAGCTCTATATTGATGACCACTACAGCCACCAATTCCCTGAGCCCCCCACTTGACAATAACGACTGCAAAGCATATAATGTTATTGTACAGGTGGCTCACCATTGGCCAAAATTGCCCTGGGCTTCCTCCGCCAGCTGGGTTTCCTCAGTCAGTTTTCAATAACTACTATCTCCAATATTATGTATTTAACAACGTCGTCGATACCTGATTTCGTGCAGTATTGGTCTCATAACCCTGTACACGCCTCTTATCGTCCCCAATTGAAATCCGGTTAGATGGATTGTATCGGACAGTTCGTAGCCCTATACGCAAGTTCTAAACATCGAAGTAAGCCAACTTTGCCGATTGAGCTTTCTGGTTGTCTTGCACTATGGTACTTGGAGATCATTATCATTTGCAATACAAGCTATACACTACTATTGTTGTTGGTACGTGGTTGAAAGAGGGAATATAATTAAGTTCGCGAATCGTATGCTGAGGAATAATAATGGTGATGTAGTCCTACGTTTAAAGGTGAAGGAGCAAGGTACGCAAATATCGTGATGTAATCAGAGGGTCATATATTTCCCTTTAGCTCCTTGTCGGGCTGCGGGACTTCGCGGCCATGCCCACATGAGACGCGCTTTGCTTCATACGCGAGAGGGGTGATACAGCATTGAGATCAGGTCGAGCCGGGCGAATCCCGCAATCCGTAGGAGCGACTTCACCGCACTTGACATGGCATCTGCATTATATTCGTCATCAACTTCAGGTGCTTGAAGAAGAGTGTAAAACTGACCTCAAACCACAATCGTCGCACTCCAGGACAGGTTTCCATCCCAAACGCTTGCCACAAACATCACACTTGGCCCCCAGTAGCCCGCTCGAGAAAAACAAGTCGAGGGGGTTCCATCCTGCTGAAACCTCGCCATTGCTACCACTGGGAGACACGCTTCCACTGTTGCGCTTTGGCTTGGCGCCGGGCTTAAGAAGGCTGAAGCGATGTACTAACGGGGCGGAATAGTTGCCATTGAGCGAACGGACGGTAGAACCACCCTCAGTAGCGAGCGCGCTGGATATGATGGAAGACCCCGAGGCGGTGTGGTATGAGTCGATGGACGCGATAGAGAACATTGAGGAATCTCCGAGAGGGTCGACGGGGGCTTCTGGCGACTCTGGTAACGGACGCGTAGGAGGGGGTGATCTGGGTGTAGGAGAGACGGGAATGACGGGGAAAGGATCAGGTGTAGTGTTGGGTTCTTCTGGGGACTGGCGAATGGTTAAAATAGAGGATAGTGAAGGAACTTGAGTTGGAGTCGCTTGACGAATGACAGTAGTACTATATTCCGAGATCCTCGAGGAAGTTGTATTTTCTAGTAACGGCTGTTGATCTGCAAAATCCGGTAAGTCTTTACATAATTTGATTAGACGCATGTATGTACCATTTAATGAGAGACTAGAATGGTCATTAACTCCAACTTTAGATAGCCCTTCGACTGCCTCCATGAGTTCGTCATCGCTCTCATCTGAAGGATTGCTATTGCGGACATCATTGCCGACACCCATACCAAAGCTTGGGATTCGCGGACCACCCTTAGCAGGCCGCTTGCCTGTCAGAAATTTGATGCTCCCCACATGCAGGTCTTCTTCTTCATTGGGCCGCGCAAGAACCTCGGCTTCAATGACCTGTAGACGCTCCAGAATGACGCGCGTTGTGGGCCGTGAGGATGGATCGGTAGATAGGCAGTCGATGCAAAGAGACAGAAAGTCTGCGGGACAATCAGGACTAGAGAGTCTGTGAAGTTCATCAGTATCGATGCCAAAATTGGGCGGGTGGCGTTTAAAATGTGTATCGTCCGCAAGTCGCCTTGCAGCAATTTCACAGAAGATAATGCCGAGGGAGAAAACATCTGTGGGTAGGTCAAACTCTTCGCCGAGGAGGATCTCTGGCGACATGTATGAATCGGTCCCACAGAAAGTCAAACGTTTGGACTCTTCCTCGTTCCTGGCTGCAATACGCGCAAAACCAAAGTCTGTGACTTTGAGGCGTCCATTTGCAGTGACCAAAAGGTTTTCTCCTTTGAGATCGCGATGAATACATTTGCGGGCGTGGAGATATGCTAAAGCGCGGGTTACATCGGTGGCGAAGGATAGGCGTAGACGCCATGGAAAGGGTTTGGTCTTGTCATGGATATAAAGGCGGACGTTTCCGTTGTCGATAAACTCGGAGACGATGAAGATACGGCCATCTGGTTCCGGAGCTCGGCTGAGGCCAATGAAGAGACAGATGTTGGGGTGTCGACATTCTTTCATAAGACGCCATTCACGCTCGAAGTATTTGGCGACATCGTATTCCTTGGATGGGAGGACCTCCTTGATCGCTACATCGATACCCAGGTAGACGCCTATCTCTAGTTTTTAGTAGATCAAGACAAAAAACGGTATAAATTCAAACCGACCCTGGTACACATTTCCGAACGAGCCAGCGCCCAGTTTCTTCCAATTTCCTTTGATATCCTTGAGTTCAAAGATGAGAGCCCGCCGACCGAATTAGGGGTGATAAGCAACAGAGAAAGCTTACATCGTAAGGTATAACGTCAAAGGCATCGGAGTGCATTGTTGGTGCGAGGGTATAAATTGTTGCCGATGTTGGGCATAAACAGCAGAACGGCAAGTGGGCGAGGTCGTCGACGCTGGACGGGCTCAGAGCTTCGGTAGTCACGTGTACTCCTCAATCTTAGCTCCTCCCGCGACAATGCGAACAAGTCTGTTCTTGTCAAAGACCAGAGCAGTCTTAGATTAGAATCATATCAACTGAAGGCCTCCGGGAGATATATTTCCCAGCGCTAGCGAATAGCGTTCAATGTCATGTGGCCCGGATCCCACTTCTTCTTGATCACAGGCGAGCGCCTCTGCTCACAGGCTCTCTACCCAGTATGAGACGCCCAAATCTTCTCCGCCTCTCGACCTGGTCTCTCCAATCGGAAGAGGCAACTTTCGGTCCGTCAGGAGCATGGAGTAACAAGGATATGGACCCCGTACCTCTCCCTTCGCGAACGTGGACCTCATGGAATTACGTTTCGTACTGGATCTCTGATGCTACAACTGTACCCATGTGGCAATTCGCGAGCTCGATGCTCGCAATAGGTCTTACTTGGTGCGTTTTGGGGCTACCTATTAGTATTTAAAACATCATGACGCGTAACGTGTATAAAGGCGACAGGCTCTGGCAGCAATTGCAGTCGGCCAGACAATTATTGGTGTATGTGAAATGCTACTTTGAGAAGTATACTTTTTTTAGGTTGATCAGGTTATCGTGGTCCTTAATGGAACTATTGGAGCTCGCCTTCGTGTTTCATTCCCTGTCCTTAACCGTTCCTCCTTCGGTTTCTGGTTCAGTTACTTCAGTGTGATAAGCCGCGCTGTCCTGGCAATGTTCTGGTTTGGAGTTCAGGTAATTTCCATTTCGACATATATTTCGATCTTCATTCAACTACGATTTACAGACATATGTGGGCTCTGAGTGTTTCTATCAAATGCTCAAAGCAATATGGCCCTTAGCCGCTCGTATTCCCAATCGTCTTGCAGGGTCATCGCCCGTTACAACAGTCGGTTCGCATTAGCTCTCACTATTCCCCTTCATTTTCTGAACGTCTGTCCAGAGATGATGTGCTATTTTCTCTACTGGTTCCTCCAACTACCACTGCTGCTTGTTTCTCCGCAAAAGATACGGCACTTCTTCACCGTAAAATCGATCATCGTTCCTATCGCTTGGTTATCTATCCTTATCTGGGCCATGATCAGGGTTCCTGCGCGTATCAGTTTAGCTCCACGACAGGATGGCTTACATGGAAGTGCGTTCGCATGGGCGTGGCTCGGCGCACTGAACAGTAGTTTGGGGCTCTACGCTACTGTTTCAATCAATATCCCCGATTTTACGGTGAGTGCTCATACCTTGAAACTAAAGAACAATTTCTTACACTTCGGTGCTCCACAGAGATATGCCAAGAATCCGCGCGCGTGCGTCTCGCCTACAATTTGCACATCACTGAGTATTGATTACGTTATGACTGCAGGCAAATTGTTCAACTGCTTGTCATCCCCTTATCATTTACCCTTGTTGGATTCATCGGTAAGCTCATTTGGTCTGTCACCTTCATACTAAATCTGATATCTGTATTCATTAGGGATCGCCGTGACCTCTGCCGCAGAAATCATCTACGGGGAGGTCCTCTGGGACCCTTCACGACTTATTGACCACTGGGACAACCGCGCCGCAGCCTTTTTCGCATCATTCAGCTTCCTATTGTCTACCATCGGAAGTAACATATCTGCCAACAGTCTCAGTGCAGCGAACGACCTAATGGTGATATTTCCCAAATATATCAACATCCGACGAGGACAAGTCATCTGTGCCATTATCGGTGGGTGGGCACTCTGCCCCTGGGAGATCCTTGCTACCGCACCCGGCTTCCTCTCGTTCATGTCAGGATACACGGTTTTCCTCGGCCCGTTTGCTGGAATGTATGTTTCTCCGTTTTCTCTTGTTCTATCCCACCTAACCTTGACATATATCATTGACTCTCATTAGCATGATAAGCGACGTCAGTACACAACATTCAAACCATACGATGATATCAGAGTGTCATTGACCTACCCGTGGCAGTACTGGCTTGTCCACAAGGGCAAAGTCGACGTTCCTGCAATGTACCATCCCCGGGGCAGGTACCGCTACTGGAATGGCATTGTACGTCATACTTCTGTTAACGAGCACCTCGTGCGCCAATGACACCCCCAACGATCACTCACTTGCTCCACAACCAGAACTGGCGTGCTGCTCTAGCGCTCTTATGCTCTGTCATACCCACTATGCCCGGCTTGATAAATAACATTAACAAGAGTGTCAAGGTTGGGAACGCGTCACGTCTGTTTGATGTTGCATGGCTCTATGGGGTATGTCGGATGTGCTTTCTCTCTATTCCATGATCAACCCTTCACCCGCCGATTTCTAGTTCTTCTCGGCCCTGCTAATTTATTGGTCTCTCTCGGCGATCTTTCCCCCCCATGGAACCTTCATGGAACAAGCCATCCTCGCCGATGAATACCCCGAAATTCCAGATCATGAAAAAGTCAACCCAGGCTTGAGATCTTTGGATTCTAGTCTAGGCGAGTTGGTCCCCGAGAAGCCCTAGTCTTCTGATGGTTTAGTCCCTTGAATGTAGGGGATTTATTCCATGATGAGCCATCTATTCCGTGTGGAATTTGTATATGTATACCGACACAAATTTATCAGACTCTATGCGATGATTGGACCAATGATACTGCAGTACTCACCACTGCTATATGTGAAGGAAAAGGTATAAAAAAAGAGCCGACATCTGCGAGGAATTGAATTACATTCCTCTGACTCGACACAACCGGACTGACTAGAAGTCTTCGCTAAATTTCTTGACATTTTCAATTTGGCTTTTGGACTTCCTCATCTCTTCAAGTCTCGGCATCTTCTGCGCCCCGAAACCTTCCTTTTTTTTGACTTATCTTCTCATTTCTCCGACATGTCCATGTCCGCTGTAGTCGTGATGTTGGCAGTGGCATCCACTGTAGTACATCCGACTTCCCACAAATATCCGCCGCGCCCAATCGGTATCGCCGCACTTTGCCCTACCACCATTGTTAAGAAACCGCCAGCCGACGTCTTTATGTTGGTCGTTACTGGCAGCGGCACGTCAATGCCTCTTGGGCGTGAGAGGCCTTTTGCTTGCCGCCGCCCAGCACCCAGCGCAGCATTGCTAAGGAATACTTGAGACAGTTATCATGCCGTCACTATCGTCGGGGCCAAGGTGGACAAACGCATACGAACGGGTCTAACTTTGATTTCTCAAATCCTCAGTGTGTGGCTTCCGACGCGTAAATGTGTCATGACATACTCGCACCCGCCACCGAAACCTCCATTGAGGCGCCAACCCGTTCTGCCTCCGACGTTTGCGCAGGCCCGCAAGGTGGTGGCACGTCGCACAACACACATAATCAATTTATTTCGACATCGACTACCGATCAATCATGGCGATTGAGAGGCGACTGCCTTTTCGAGATGGCGTGATTCCTTTTATCTTTGTCCGTGCAGTGGCAGTATGCTATTGACAGCGACAGCGCAATGTATTCTGCGGAGCACCGAAGAGTAATTCTTTCACTGAGGCTCTGCGTTGACCAAAATATCCAGGTCCCAATGATTTTGCCCGCGGACATGCGCGTTTTACGCGTCGAGAGAGGTGCGTACATTGGCCAAAGACTCCATTTTTCGACTGACGCGCCGGATCAGACGTATGTAGACTGTTAGAGTGCGGTCAGTTTACAGAGGCATCGAAGACCGCATGTACCGACGGACCGATCACCAGGAACTGTCTACCGTTTTGACAATGATAATACCTGTCACGGCCGGCACACCTCATGCTTCTGCGCCAAGAAGCAGCCCGCTCGCGCTATAAAACCAACATGACCAGCGTACATTCAAACCAGCTTTCTGCCTTTCGGTCTCCAAGCTCCTCCTCCTCCTCTCCTCCAACACCTCTTCCACAAAAACCATGCGCGTTTCTACCATTGTCGCCACCGCTGCGCTCGCTGCGAGCGCCACAGCCAACCCCCTCAGGATCAACCTCAATGTCCAAAGCGTCCTCGGCGCTGATCTGACCGCTGCCAACCACTACGGCGCGCCCATCCCCCCATGGCAGCGCGGCACCAACCCAGGATGGTACCATGGTAACCACCCGGAAAAATTCCCCCAGCTGCCGTGTCTCGTTCTCGACGGGGTGCGCGCATTGCGACTTTTAAACGTTGTATATCCGTTAAACCATGTTTACAGCTGCTCTGCAAGCTCCTGCAGCTCCTGCCGTTCAACTGGCTGCACTGCCCGAAGCCCTTGCCTCCCCCGCCGCCGCCGCCCACGCCGCCGCCCTCTGATGGGTACACCCAGACCTTTGCTGGTCTCGATGGCGCGACCCAGGCGGATGGGTACCTCACCTACGGGCTCGTCGACACCGTTGACCGTACGTCTATCCATCTCTTTTCGCGATGCGCACGTTCCCGGGCTAAGAGAAACTCGTAGAATGCAAGGCCATGTGCAACTCTGTCTCTGGATGCAAGTTTGTCAATGGTTCGTGTTTGAATTCGCCGTAGGCCTTGACAGGTTACTGACCGTGTGTGTAGTGTACCATGACGTCAACGGCAAGGTTCGCACATCTTTATCATGTATGACTCTAAGAGCCATTTGGACCCGCTGACGTTTGTGTGTTTTTAGGGCGGGAGCACCCAGCTGACCTGCTCGCTGTATTCGGGCTGCCACACTGCGGCGGACGCGATCAACAAGGGCGGACAGAGCCAGCCCGATGGCAGCATCAATTACATCAAGGACAGCGATGGCTACTGCAAGGCCTGAGCGATACTATTAAAACTGCTTTCTAGTACTTGTGATGGATTTACGCTCGGTGGCTGGTTTTCGTAAAATAGTGCTTATTGAATGGATGCATTTTGGACGTGGATGAATTGCGTTGTCTAGCTACTAGTGAGAGGGAATGAATTGAAACGTTCGCCAACTAGGCACCGTATGATTACCATTCAAATGGCGACTCTTCGAACCCCACCAGATCTACTGCGAGCGCCTTGGGGTTAGATGATGAATACCAATATTGTTGGGAGAAGAGTAGGACTTACCCGAGGTGTCAGATGCCAGTGTCAGTCCAAGAGATGTGGAATGGTAGCGTCCTTTAGGCGTGGGTTTAAAAACCAGGACCAAAACCCGATGAGCGAGCGCGTACGGTCCATCGCTGGAGAGGCAAGGTCGAAGAGAGCGCAGCTTTACTTTTAGCTACGACGGTTGGAGGAGGGGTAGCGCATTCGATTGAGCGTATAAGAAGAGACGGAGAGTTGTAGTCGATGAGCAATCAGATGTCTGATAATTGTTGAGACTACGACCATCCATCTGGCTTGAGTCAGGCCTGACCGTCCATGTCGCGCGATGATCCCCACAGCAAAGTCGCTCGTCCACGGGCCAACACCGCCAGCTTCCCGCCATTCGCAGCCTGGCGCAGGACCCGCGCAGAGACCACCGTCGCACCCCAGCTCCCCGTCGCCGCTCCCCCAGTTCTTTCCCTCGACGCCCTCATCCAGGCCCTCAGCCCCCCTGCCGTCCCCAGTCTCGCCCATGCCCGTGCCCTCGCCAGCACGCTCACCTCCCAGAGCCCCCTTCCACGTCGCGCCGTCCTCAACCCTGTCCTCGCGTCCCTGTGCGACGCCAAATCCCCGGTCGCAGTGCAGGCCGCAGGCTATGACGTTCTCTCTGCCTATTGCGAGAACAACGAGGCACCTGCCCTCGCTACCGCCGATCGCCTGTCTTACTTTTCCTTGTTCCTGGGCTCAACCCATTCTCCATGGGTCCAGGACCTCTGGGAGCCCCGCTTCAAGGCACTCCGTGCGCTCACCAAGTACGGCGTCGATGTCGTCGGTATCGAGCTCGACTTTCTCAACGTGCTCAAGTCGTGGATCGCAGGCGGATTCGAGGGATTGCTCAGGACAGACACCGTGATGGACCGCGGGGAGAGAGCAGAACGGGAGAGGAGCATTGATATACTCGCAAAGTTCCTGGCCAGCGTCCTCAGCAACCCAGAAACGATGGCGAGAATCTCCGAGGAGGACCTGGCAGGCATCCTCGACTTTTACGCTGCCCTCGTCGACCGCTCTGTTCTCCTGCTAAACAAGCCTCCCACTCCAACTGAGCGCCCAGCCCCGTTCATCGGCACGCCCACGAAATCCTCCGTCCACTCCCACCGACGCAACCAATCTTCCACCTCGGCCTCTTCCGTCACCTCGTCCTCTCCGCTCGCATCGCTTGCCCCGTACGCCAAGCACCCTGCTGACATCGCGATCAGCCTCTACCTCGACCACCTTTCCTCCCAGCTCAAAACCCTCTCCCCGTCCTATCTCGAGACTATCCTCCCGCTGCTCCTGCGCGCACTGGCATGTTGTGCTTCTCCACTCCCCCGCCTCTCTGTTCACCCCCACCCAGCCCGCAAACCCACATCCGAGGATATGATCACCGAAACCCTCAACGCCCTCTTTTCCGGGCCCTACTCCACCACATGCATGCTCATTCTCAAACGATATCTCTTTCCGCCGCCCCCTCCGCCCGCCTCGCCTCCCTCTCGCCACCCTGTCGACATCGCACGCCGCCGCAGTGCCATCTACGTCGCCCTCCACACCTCGAGAGGCGCACACCGAACTTTCAGAAACTACGTCCGCCGCGCGCTCGCAACTAGGCTCGCTCGCGCGTACATCTCCCGGGAGAGCAGCGTTGGCTACTCCCCCAGCGGCGCCCCAGGGCACATGAATCTCGAGCGCGATCTCATGGAACGCGCCTGGCCAAAGGAGGACTACACCACCAGTGCACTGGGCCTCGGCCGGAACGGGTGGGACGCCGGGCGCCTAGGAAAGGTGCTTACGAATGCGGTGGGCGAATGGGTCAGATGGGTGTGTGAAGAGGATGTCGATATCGAGAAAGTGCGTGAAGGCAGGGAGGATATATTGGAAGAGGCAGCCGGCGTCTTGAAGGATATCTGGCAAGAGTTGGATGTTAGAGGGGAGGACGAAAAGGTCGGACTCGACGAGGAAGAGGCTTATGTTATTGGGGAAACACTCGAGAAGCTGGTCGAATATGTGATCCCCCTAAAGTACGTTCCCCCAATCTCCCTTGGACTTGTTTCTGATCTTCCGTTAGAAACCGCGATGGGACACCTTATATCCTACCGCTATCCTCCCCGTCCGCTCCAACGCCCTTTTTGCGCAGCCTTTCTTCCCTGCTTTCGCGGGACCATGCAATGCCCACCAGCCCTCTCCTTTCCACGATCCTCATCCACATCGCGGACAACCTCACAGACGCAGACACTGCCGAGCTACCCCGCGTCATGTCCGAACAGCACGACCTCTCGCCCACCTCGCCGCAGTGGCTTGAGAACTGGCGCGAAGTCTTGGGTAACCGCAGCCTCGTGAGCGCCCGTCGCCCACTGACCCGCCGCGCGGTCATGGAAGCCCTTGTTGCCGTGTACGAGGCCGTCAGAGATATGAAGTCTTACCGCACGCCGCTCGCCGATATGGTATGCGACTTTTGTGCGAGGCCGTTGGAGGAGGGCAGTGATCGGGATGCTGGCGACGTGGCGTGGCGCATACTCGGCGACGAGGTTGTTCTGCGGACCGTAGAGCGCACGGAGCTTGGCAAAATGCAGGAACAGGAGGACGACGGCGTGGTGGGGAGGTACATCGATCTGCTTGTAGCAGCTGCGTCTGAGGAGGAGCATGAATATGACGACGACGCGGGAGACACGATGTCCATCCGCACCACGGACACACATTCACCCTCGCCGCCTATCCCTACGCCAGCTAGTATTCCTTCGCCAAAAACAGAGCAGGCCACTCCTGTCAAGGAGTCGAAAGACTCGGGGCTCATGTCGATCATCTCCTCGCTTACAACGGGACACTCTTCCCGCTCGCAATCCATCCAGCCACCAATGGCCACCGAGGATGTCCCAGACGACCCCGTCATCCCTCTGGCCCCTAGCCCCTCTGACATTCCTGTCATCCCGCGAGTCGTCACAGCCGTCTCTGCGCTTATCGCCGCGTTTAGCCAGCTCGCATTCACGCCCTATGCTCTCGAGCCGAGCAACACCGCCGTGGCGATCCGTGTGTACCACACCCTGCTTGACATCATTAACGATGGCAAGTCTACGCGCGCGCGCCTTACGGCCTTGCAGTTTCTCATGCGCATCAGAGCCGACCGCGACCACAGGCTTTACTTCACTTCCGAAACGCCGTCGCATGTTACGATGCTCTCAACGCTCATCAACCGCGTCTGGGCCGGTCCGTCAACGCCAGAAGCACCCCCGCCAGAAACGCCCGGTGACTCTGCCTCGAATCTGCTCAAAACTCGCCCACAGGCCCAGCGGGAGCGTGATGGGCGTCAGCTCTCGCGAGGGGTTAGCAATCGCGGCCCTTCCCGTGCGACGACTTCCAGCCGGAGTCGGTCGAGAGCAACCGCGACTCTACCGCGGGGACCCATGTCCAAGCCGTTCTTGCCGCTGTGGAACGTGCCGGAGACCTTCCCGTTCGTGGCGGCGGACGTCTCGCTCAGCGAAAAGTTGATGTCGTACGACCCCGAGGCCCCAGATCAGCGCTTCGTGCTGCCGATCTCGCTGTACCTAGACACGATGATTTCGATATTGGAGAAAGAGACGAACTGGGATGTGCTGTCGTATGTGCTCTGCCATCTCCCGGTGCAGCTGGCAAATAAGCATTTGTTCTGTGGCCCAAAGGCGCGGGAATCGATCTCGAGGATGTTATCGGTGATATGTGCGGGTATCCTCAATGGCGAGATGGCAGCCCATCTTGAGGACCCGTCTATCAAGCCACGGGATGCGCAGGGGCTGGCGTATCATACCCTCTCGGTGCTGGTCAGCTACCGCCGGTGCTTTGACTTGAAACAATGTCATCTGCTCGTCGAGGTTTTCCAAACAGGGCTGTCCATGGGCCAATTCACGACGATCAAGTGCTGCCTCCATGCGCTGTCGCTCTGTGCATTCGAGCTCCAATCTTCCGTGACAAAATGCCTCCCCAGGATCCTGGAGATGCTTTCCCAGATCATGTCGGGGGCTAATATGGCCGTTCATATCTTGGGCTTCCTGTTCCTGATCGGCTCCCTCCCACCACTCTATGCCAATTTTACGGAAAACGACTACAAAATGGTCTTTGGTGTTGCGCTACAGTACCTGCAACACTACAACCGCATGGACCCTTCCTCTACACAATCCTGGGCCCTCTCACAGCACGTCCGCATCCTCTCGTACACGGTCGTCTACGTTTGGTTCCTCGCGCTCAAGCTTCCCGACCGTCCGCGGCACATCCCATACATTACGCGGCAACTCCTCCTGGCGAATGAGGGTAACGAGCAGATCGACGACCCCACCGAGGTCTGCTTCGACTGGCTCGCACGGTATACGTACGCAAGCGCTGATCCCCGCCCGGCCCCGTCCGTGTTCAACGATATCCTCATGAACCCCCCGTCGGAACACGCCGCTGTCAGCGAGAAGACGTGGATTTTGGGGCATTCGGTCATCACTATCCGGTCACTCGCGAAGCGCGGATGGATCGAGGTGTTGTGTCGCCGCCCATCCGGGTTGACCAAGTTCTTGTGTCATACGGAGAATGCGCCCCTCGTGGGCTCTGGCGACGTCAATCCGGATTTGTTCTCGGTGCCAGCTCTGCTTATGATGGAACGGAATCCGTCGAACCCGGTCTCCATTGAAACGGAGCCGCATGTGAGTGATGAGGTAAGTTGCTTTTTGTAGTGCGTGGGCGATGGTCATTCAAGTCGTTTTTCAGGCTGAGGTTCGGAATGTATTTGTCGAGCCTGATGAGGACAGTCTTAACACACCTCGTCCCGACCCGGTTACGGGTTATGTGTGGAGTGGAACTGCTCCTTCCCAACGTCGTAAAGACGTCACGGTGGACCCGTCGTTCTTTTCCCTGCAGCTTTCTGCATACCCCGAGCGCACGAATCCGTCTTATGTGCGAACTATCACAGACTCCTCTGTGGTCTCAAGATTCGTGACAACGCTCGACCGGATACCGGTCATTGATACGCATAAAGTCGGCATCATGTATGTCGCGCCTGGTCAGACAGAAGAGGCAGAGATACTCCGCAATACGCACGGGTCTCCAGCATATACGCGGTTTTTGGAGGGACTTGGTAGGCTCGTTAACCTACGCGGCCAGCGTGACGTTTATGCTGGCGGCCTTGAGCCGGATGAGGATGGTGAATATGCCTACGCGTGGTGGGACGACATTGGACAGGTCCTCTATCACGCAGCTACGATGATGCCCACCAGCGAGGACGACCCTCAATGTAACAACAAAAAGCGCCATATTGGCAACGACTATGTCCGAATTGTTTGGAATGATTCAGGCCATCCGTATCGCTTTGACACACTAGCCACGCAGTTCCAGTTTGTGAACATCGTCATCGAACCACACTCCTTGGGCGCCATTGCTGCCTTCTCCAACAACATTCACGAAAATGAATACTTCAAGGTCACCGTGCAGCGTGCCCCTGGCATGACCGAGTTTGCTCCTGTCGGCCACTTCAAGCTCATATCTGCCGAGTCGCTTCCGCTTTTCGTCAGACAACTCAGTCAATTGGCTGACTGGTTCGCGTCTGTCTTTTCTCATACAAAGCATGACACGGTGCGCTTGGAGATGAAAACAAACTGGCGAACACGCCTGGAGTCGATTCGTCGATTCAAAAATCAATTTCCAGCCGCTGCGATTCCACCCGACCTCGGCCAAGACGTTATGAGTCTCGAGGCTGTCAGGGATTTCACCACAACCTATTAGGACTGGGACACTTTTGTATTTTACTAACTCGTATTGTGACTTTGATCTGGGATGCTTGGATTATATTTAGTCCACAAGCGTTGTAATCTTGCAATGTACAATCTAACATGTCGATTTCTGTAGCTTGCCCGAAAATTATACAATGTTGAAGATAAACTTTGAGTGTGAACTTGGGGTATATGTACTGTAAAATGCCTGACTCGCAATCAAGTATAGGAGTATTAGAACGAACATCAAGTAGCAAAAAAATGTAAATGTTACAGCATCATCGTGAGTAAGGATGGAAACTATGCTGGCCGCGAGAAGTGATACGAGCAGGTCCCGGCCCTGTCGTGGCCGCTGCATTAATGGTCCTCCCAAAGTTGGGGTTGACAGCGCCAGCACTCATGCCCGACATATTGGGGCGCATCCCCATAGCCATAGCGGCCATGTTGCCCATCCCTCCAGCCATTCCCGTCCCAGCCATACCAGTGCCCATACCTCCAGCGCCCATACCTGTACCCATACCCATTGGGCCCATACCTAGCCGCATGGCGCCCATATTAGCCATCCCACCACCCATTGCATTCATATTGCCCATGCCCCCCATACCGGCAGCGCCCATGTTGTTCATGCCGTTCATGCCTGCCATCATGTTCATACCACCCATGCCCCCCATGGGGTTGAAGCCACCCATGCCCATGCCCATCGCCGCCATCATCGGGTTCATGTTCATCATGGGCATGTTGCCGCCCATCATAGGCACCTGCCCCATTGGCCGCTGGAACATCATCGCCATTTGGTTTGGCTGCTGTTGCTGTTGCTGCTGTGGTGTGAATGGAATATTGGCCATACCCTGCGTCGATTGATTCGAAAAGTTGGAGGCGGAGTCACGCCCTCCAGATATGGGTGTGGCAGCAGCTGCACGAGCCTGGTCGCGCTGACTTCGCGGTTGCGCCATTTTAACCTCGATCTATATATCGTAGGTCAGCAGGGGCTGAAAATAGGACAAGGAAAGGCATGAACCTGCTTATCGTCCAAGATGAGTCCAATCTTTCCTACAAGCTGGTCGGCGTTGCTCGCATCCTCGTAGGTGACGAAGCCGAATCCTTTTGAGCGGCCAGATTCCCGGTCTACCATGACGGTGGCGTCAACGACTTTGCCGTATGCAGAAAAAAATTCCTTCATGGATTCCGAAGTTGTTGTGGGCGATAGTCCGCCCACAAAGTACCGGGTGTTTCGTAGATGTTCCTCGCGCGGGATCGCACGTTTTGGGTCAATCTAGTATGTATATCATGAGAATCTCCACCACAAAGAGACAAAACTTGTACAGTACATACCGCTTTGCCGTCGAGAACATGATCTTGTGCGACAACAGCATTGACGGCATTCGCATCTTCAAAGGTCAAAAAGGCAAAACCCCTAGATGTGCCCGACGGGTCACGCATGATGGTACACGCATCGACCTTTTACTTTAGTGTGAGGGGGTGTATCAAGCGCGAAAGGCGGCATGTTGTGCAGTACCTTTCCGAACTGTGAGAAGTAGTTTCTCAGACCTTCTGCTCGAAAAAAACAGGTGGAAGGACAACCGAGTAGACATTAGCGCTACATAATGCGATGTGGTGTAAGGGCGAGATACCATCTGTTGTGTCCCAGTTGAGACCGCCAATGAACAATTTGCTAAAAGTCGGACCGTAGGCGTACGGAAAGGGCAGGTGGTGGTAAAACGATCATAGTGTATGCAGTGGATAGTATGGCGAGGTTGAAGAGGACCACGGAGTAGCGAACGGAGTAGCGAGATTATTAGTACCCAGAACACAATGGACGCTAGAGACACGAAGAAGGAAACAGATGCGATCACTGGAGCAAGATAACGAAGTATCGTAGCTGGTATCTGCTCGTAGATGGATATAGAACGAATACGACACAGAGCATAACAACATTCCTTTCGAGTGGTCATTGAGTAACGAAGGACATACCCGGAGTCATGCATTTCTGATGGCTTCTTGCCAAACACACTGTCGGTGGAGGTGGGATCATGGCGTGGAATACTTGACACTGCAGCAGCGCCGGCCGTACGAGGATTTTGAGGCAGCGGAATCTCTGCACGCTGCTGGCGTTCCTGACTTGGGGTTTGTTGGTATACTGAGAATTGTTGCGCTACTTGGGCTGAATAGGATAGTGAGTTTGGTGACATGGGCTTAGGGGGAAGAGAACGGTGTGCATCTTGAGTTGCTGGAGGAGGTTTCTTTGGTTGCTGGGCATTCGATTCCGCCACAGGCGAAGGAGGACTTTCCTCGGGTACATCGTCTTCTAGCGGCTCTAGTTCTGCACCTGTTTCAGGTTGGGGGTAGTCTGTGTCGTCGTCGCCATAAATGTCTACACGATGGGCTTAGCAAAAAAGGAAAGAAAAAAGGGAGCATTAGAGCGAGATCTGACCTCCATAGAGATCTGAATCAAGAGCAGGCTTGGACATGATGAGGGAGGGCTTGAGGGAGTCGTGGTCGTGGTTCGAAAACAGAGTGCACTGACGCCCCGCGTGATGTGACAAGAATTCATGGTGGCTGTGCTCTACAGAAAACCAGAACGTTATTTGTGAATCTGCTGAAGAACTCCCTCGTGAACAAGGCTCCCTAGTAAGTTCAATTTTGGCAGGGCTACCTAACATTCCCCGAACAGCGATACTATGTACGACTCGACCTTTTGCTCAGACTCTTCGTCCCTCGCAGTAATTAGTACTATTTACATGCCGAAATACACGAATAATTAATTACCCCCCACACCCATAAGCCCTGCAGCTACCAAAGCACGACCCATAGCCCGGCAATAACTAGCAATATAAGCCCAGCAATTAAATAACAACACGAAAACGGTGAGTATTACAGCATAAGTAACGGAAAACCAAATCGCCACCTGCCATATGCAGGGGACGCCACTATTATCTAGTAAGATATCGAAAGCGTGCGATAGGTGAAATACCCTCGCGGCCCAGGCCCAGGTCGGAGAAAGAAGTCATCATCGACGATGAAGACGAAGATAGATACGTATCGGCCAGGTGACGATTCACGTCTGTGCAGGCGGCGCATCCGCCAACAGCAGCATCGACTGGATGTGTTTGACCCACTTCTGCGGAGCCGCCGGATCGTCGAGGACATATACTACAGGCTTGTCATTCTACAACCGTGGCAAGGCAATCAGAAAAGAAACATCCACACAGGAGTAAAAAACAAGGGACATACCGAAAGGATCGCAAGGCCTTTCTCGCCACGCAACTCGACGCCCTTCACCTGGGGCGGTGGGACGGCAACCCCCTGCATCGTAAGCGCCGCAACGTGCTGCGGCCGTGGCAGCGCAAACTCGCCCTTGACAGTGGCGACCGTCTTGCCTGCGCTGACGCAAAGGACGCGCCTATCTGTAAGGAGCAGGACACGTTCCTTGAGCTTGGGCTTGGAGCGGAGGGAGCCTGATAGGAGGCGGGGGAGGAGGCGAGCAAAGCTGGTGGCGGGGGCCTCGGGGACGAGCGGGGACGAGAGGAGGAGGTGCTCTGGTAGATGTAGGATGTGTGCGTATTGCGATGGAGTGGGAATCGATGGCGCGGGTTTGGGTGCGGGTACTGGAATCGCAACGGGTGTGCAGGTCGACATGGGATATGGCGAGACTTGGTTTGTCAATTGTGGTTCTACAGGGGATACCACCGGAGGTACATGCCCATGCCCATTCTCGTTCGCGTGCGCGTCCTGAGATAACACCTCGTCCACCTTGGCGTCCGAACCAGATTGCAAGACCGTCCCCGCCACCGCCTCGGCCAACTGCACTTCCAGGCTCCTACTGTTCTGATTCTCGTCTTCCTCCTCCGCTGCTCTAGACTCGCGATCACCTTCACTTGTGTCCTTGGGCGGTGCAGAATATGGGAGCCCACCGTCATCCTCTTGGCCCTCCTGTGCGACGCGCGGGAACGTATATCGCTGCAGATCTGAAATGTCGGCATCTCCACCTTCATCTGATTCTGCTGCATTTGCGACCTCGCTAGCAGCCCTGCTGCTTCCCTGCGCAGGCTTCCCCAGGCTACTGCTGTTGCGATTTCTGCCGGGACTCGCATGCCCATTACTGGTCGCAATCGGACTGGTATGCCTGAGGCCAGGAAGGTAAGCAGCAATGCGTGCGTCCTTGCCCCAAGCAATCTCGTCATCGTCTTGGTCCATCAATCGCTCCTCCCTCAACTGCGCTCCCAGCTCCGCATCAGACTCCGGTGCTATAAACATGTCAATTAGGAAACAAAGACATTGACAAAATATGAACACTCGACGCACCCGATATCGGCTCAGGTGGCGGCCTAAGGCCACTCTCCAATGGCGGATGGGGGACGTCCCAAATTGCGTCCCACTGGATGTCTACAAAGAACGGATGATCCCTGAGCGCCTGCATGGGGTTCGGGCCTACGGCGCCCAGACGGTCCTCGGGCTGTATGACGAGCAGCTTGGTAACAAGATCGCGGGCGCGCGGATCGAACGCGTCGGGCAAGTCGTAGTGGAGAGCCTTGATGCGGCGCCAGGTCTCCATGGGTGATGGTGCGGCAAAGGCAAAGGCGCCAGTGTGTAATTCGACGAGGACGCAGCCGAGAGCCCAGAGGTCAGAGGCAGGGGAGGTGGTAGAAGAGACGAGGAGCTCGGGGGAGTAGTACTGGGGTGTACCAACAAAGGTGTTGGAGTGGTGGAGGGCGGGGGCTGGGGTTGGGGCAGGGAAGTCCGTGGGAGTGGGTGCGTGGATGGGAAGGACCTTGGCAGTGCCAAAGTCGGCGAGGGCAAGGCGGAAGCGGGCATCGAGGAGAAGGTTTTCGGGCTTGATGTCGCGGTGCATGACGCCTTTGCCGTGTATGAATACGAGGGCATCTGTGAGCTGGGCGATGTAGTATCGCGTGCATTCGAGTGAGAGAGAGCCGTAGCGGGTGATGAGTGCGCGGAGGTCGCCGTTAGGAAGGAGGTCGAGGACAAAGTCTAGGTGTGATTGGTTGGAAAGGGAGAAGCCGACGTGCTGAAAGAAACTTACAGAGTGACCAAGCATCGGAAAAGGTAGAATGTAGACCGACGACACCAGGATGAGAAATGCCGAGAGCAACGAGGGCGTCCTTTTCAGCGTATGCGGTTTTGGTCTGGTTGTGGCGCTGGAGATGGGCTTTGTCGAGGACCTTTATTGCGTAGACGCGGCGAGAGAATTTTCCCGTTGCTTGTATGACCTAAGTGGTGACTTGAGATGTATTATGCGTGGTAAGAGACGCGACGCACGGTGGAGTATGAGCCGTGGCCGAGAATGTCACCAAATTCAAAGTCATGGGGTGAGTTGAAGCGCGGACGAGGCGGGGCTGGGCTGGGATCCCGGAGTGGCGAGGAAGGTGGGGTCGAAATGCCGAGATCGCGCTGGATATAGGCGGGCAGAAGATGGACCTGAGAGTGTGCAAGGTCAGACGCCGAGCGTGGAGCAGCAAAAGTGCGGGTTGGGCGGACAGGCCGGGCGTCGAGCAACAAGGACGACGTGGACGAAGACGAAGATGAAGATGAGATCACGCTGGCATTGCGGCTCAGTTCTGCCAACGACGGCGACGGAGGGCCCCTGCTCATTGACGACGACAACGACAGAACTGAACGTATATTGAACCTGAGATTGTTCACAACACGTGACATCGGCCATTGCCGACGGTGGGCGCGTACCAAGTAAGTAGTATACTATGACAGAATCTGATCTAGGTGTTCGTCGTCGCGATCGTTCGCGCCATGTCTAACCAATCTCCTATGATATCTATTCCCAAGAAGACGACAGACGATGTTGACTGGACAAGCCCCATCCGCAATCTCATCGCCCAGTCCTACGGCGAGAGCCCCGACAACTACGCCAGCGAGTGTGCCGCCCTCCAGCGCTGCCGACAGGACGCTGTCCGCGGTGCAGGCAGCGACTTTACTGCCAGAGACCTCCTGTACAAGTACTTTGGCCAGCTCGAGCTTCTCGAGCTGCGCTTCGCCGAGATCAAAGTCACGTTTCCCTGGCACGACGCATTCACCCAGAAGCTCACCACCCAGACTTCCATTGCGTACGAGAAGGCATCTGTCCTCTTCCAGATCGCCGCCACCCACACTGCCATCGCTGCTGCCCAGGCGCGCACGGACCCCGAGGGCACCAAGCGCGCCTTCTACTACTTCCGCAGTGCTGCGGGCATGCTCACCTACATCAACGACAACTTTCTCCATGCACCCTCGACGGATCTCTCTCGTGATGTCATCAAGTTTCTATCTGCTCTCATCCTTGTTCAGGCCATCGAGGTCTTTTTTGAAAAGTGCGTCGACGAGAAGAAGGGCAATGCCCTCGTCGCCCGCATCGCTGCCCAGGCTGCGTCCATGTACACTGCCCTCTCGGAAGAGGTCAAGGAGTTTATGGGAAAAGGCATCTTTGACAAGAACTGGGTCTCCATCATCCAAGTGCGTCTCGACTCAACTCATCCGGCATGTGTTCTCACTGTTTCACAGATAAAGGCAAAGTACTTTTCATCTCTCATGCAATACCACCGCGCAGCCCACGACAGCGCCTCCTCCTCCCACGGACCTGCCCTCGCCCGCCTCACCCTCGCCGATACCCTCGCCAAGGATGCCCAACGCCTCGCATCCAGCTTCCCAACCACCCAATCTTCCGCCACCCTCCCGCCCGACACCAGCGCCGCCCTCGTCGCCCTCACCAAATCCCATGCCGCACTAGCCGCCTCCCGCCTCGCCGAGGCCCAGCGCGAGAACGACCTCATCTACCATGCCCTCATCCCCGCATCCGACACCCTCCCCAAGATCGAGCCCGTCGGCGCCGCCGTCGCTGCACCCATACCCATCCACGAGGTCTACGCGACCCCCCAGGTCCAGGCGACCATCGGCCCCGACATTTTCCTCAAGCTCGTCCCGCTTGGTGTCCACGAGCGTGCGAGCGTCTATTCTGAGGAAAAGGCGAAGCTTGTCCGTGCAGAGGTCGAGCGGGCCGAGATGGCTGCGGCGCAAGAGCGTAGTGCGCTCGAGGGCCTCGGTGTGCGTGCGGGCATCTCCCGGTTCAGGGCGCTGCTGGATGGAGACAACGATGGCGCGGTGCCAAAGGAGGTCGAGGAGTGGCGCGCCGAGGTGCTGGCCCGCGAGCGCGAGGCGGGAGGTGTGGTTGGTGCGCTGACTGAGATTGCGCGCATCCGTGATGCGGTGAGGGGTGAGCTCGATGCGGTAGGGAGGGAGCTGGAGATTGAGAGCAGAGATTGCGAGGCGCTCCGTGTCAAGTGGGATGCGCGGTGGGCCCAGGAGCCGAGTGCCGGGCTGTCCCGACCGTTTAGGCAGGAGCTCAAGTCACATCTGGGCGCCTTGGACGCCGCGAGGGAGTCCGATGCGCAGGTCGGTAGGTTGTGGGAGGCTGTTAGAGGCGAGGTGGGGCTGTTGGTGGGGCCCATCGCGGTGTTGGAGGGCATGTTTAGGGAGTCTTGGAGAGACGACGTCAAGCGCGCTGGGAGCTTGTTGGATTTGGATGTGGGCAGCGAGGGCCAGGAGGCGGATGAACGCACAAAGATGGCGGGGTACGTGGCAGAGATCGAGGAGCGTTTCGGTAGACTCAACAAGATCGCTCGGGAACGCAACGAAGTCCTCAAGGAGCTCAAGGAAAAGGTGCTCCTACCACCCTATGCTGTATTTTCACCCACTGACGTGCCCCAAGATCCAATCAGACGACGTTTCCCACCTCCTGCTCCTCAACCGGCGCAACACAGGCGCCGAGTCCGCCCTCTTTGCCGCAGAGCTGGAAAAGTTCCGCCCTTACCAGCAGCGGCTCACGGGAACCGTGCAGGCGCAGGAGGCGATACTTGCGGAAGTGCGCACGCTATGGAAGTCACTCAAGGCGCTCCCTGGCGCGCGGCGCGTTGGCGAGGAGGAGCGCGGCAAGGAAGAGGCGCTTAAGCGCTGCCAGGCCGCTTGGGAACGCTATGCCGAGGTTAGAGACGGGCTGGGGTACGTGCTAATCGTTAATTTTATTTTGCCTGCTCATTTCGATCCCCATAGCAAAGGCCGCACCTTTTACACCGAGCTGACAGAGCTCACGTCGAAACTCCGCGCCGACGTGCGCGACTTTGTAGCCAAGCGGACTGTCGAGCGCGAGAAGCTCGTCGTGCAGCTCGGTACAGACGCCCGCGCCCCGGAAAAGCCTGCTAAACCGCCCGCCCCCGCGGCCAGCCTCGATGCGGCGTTTGCGTCCCTCAGTATGCGTGCGCCGGCGTCTCCCCAGGGGTGGCAGTCCCATACGCGCAGTGCAAGCGCAAGCGCGGGTACTCCCCCGCCGCCTCCGTCCCAGTATAGTGTTCCCGCGTCGTATGGCGCGCAGTACCAGGGTTCGGCACAGCCGCAGTCCCAGTCGCAGTATGCGTCGCAGCCCCCGCCCCCGCAGCATCAGCCGTACCAGTCGCAACCACTGACGCCGACACGGCAGCAAACTTACCCGCCGCAGCAGCCTGCGTCTTCCCCGCCGCCGCCGCCGCCGCAACAGCAGCCGCAGCAGTTCGCGTTCCTCCCACCCCCACCGCCGCGCCCTGTACAATCTTCCTTCTCCCCTCCACCGCAACAGCAGCAGGCTGTCGATCCATACGCGAATCTGGGGATGTTCAACCCGGGTGCAACGCCAACCGCGCCGCCGTTGCCACCGCCACCGCCACCCCCGGCGCAACGGCCCTCCTCCATGTACGCCCAGCAGCCGCCAGCGCCGTATGGCCAACAGTCGCCCTCGGGTGCGTATGGCCAGCAGCAGCAGTCGCCCCCCAGTGCGTATGGCCAACAACACCAACACCAACCGCCACATACTTCCTACACCCAGTCCCTCCCGCCCCCACTCCCACCCACGCAGCAGAGTTATAGCTATGACCAGCGGGGCTATCAGCAGCCGGTGCGCCAGGACTCGTATCCGTATCAGCAGCAGTATCAGTATGGGGTCTCCTCACCACAGCAGCAACAGCAACAGCAACAGCCACCGCCGCAGTATCAGTATGGCCAGGGATATGGTCGTTAGTGGCACTGGATCCAAAACCCAATAGCTTCACTCAAGTTTAGAAAAAATTATTGCAAAATTATTCCATTCTATCAAAAAATTTGTTTTGAAAATTATGCCCAAATTTATTCAAAAGCTACTGAGCTACATCATGGAATATGTTACGCATATTTCTCCTCATTGTATGTAAAAGATATTCAAAGTTATACTGTGACTGTCACACTATTTCAAAGCATTTGCAACGACTGCGTTCACATTGTGGATGAGGTATCATGTTTAGTCTCAATATTTCTTTTACTGTACTGATCAAGCCACAGAAATGAGGAGCTGGTTAATCTCAAGCTCAAGGATGTCAAGCATTGTGTCTCCAAGATTGGACAACCCTTCATCAAATTTTGACTCGTCTTTCGGAAGACAAACAAGGATCACACAAAAGGTATGTAGATTTTTGTTCCACTACAGCTTCCTTTGCTTGAAATTTTCTCTAGGTCAGTTCTATCATGTCCCAGAAGACAAGGAGCATCCTGAAATGGACTGTTACTCCCACTTGTCGACATGGCTTGACTATCTCAAGGCATCTGCAGGGCGTCTGTTGACTGGGAAGGACTACGTCTTCCCTGCTATAGCCTCAACAGGGAAGTTGAAGTTTGGTGAAGCAATGAGCCGCTCAGGCTTTGAGTCTCTAATGGATGGGATTGTTGATTCATCAGGAGTGCTGTGTGGGTGCCACGGTTGGTTCACCACACACTGCTTCCGACATGGTGGGGCACAATATAGGTTCATGTGGGCGCCACAGAAATTGAGTCTCAAGGTGACAAAATGGTGGGGCAGCTGGTCTTCAAATGAAAATGTATTTATCTTCTTCAGCCTCTCATTTTTACATTGAAAATTTAATTTACAGGTTGGTACAATCATGCGCTACCTCCTTGATGAGCTCATGGCATATGAAGAGGATTTTTCTGACATTCTCATGAGCCATCGGACGACAGAGCGCCACAATGTCTTTATGGGTGTATCGGACCCATCCAACGTTGTTTGCCAATGTGATCTCCAGGCTTTCAAAGTGAACATGATGAACAGGCTTGATATTTTGATGACATGCAGTCTCGGTAAGTGCTAAGAACAGATACAATTGCTTGAAATAATCTAATAAGCTATGAAGGCCCAATTACGCATCAAGTGGCAAGCATCAAAATACAATATCCAGGCCCTGAGTTGCACACGACACCTATCCATTCTAGGATGCCACCTATGCCCAGTAACATAGCCTTACCACCACTTCCTACACAATCCCCAGTGCACCAACCCCGCATACCAAAGACTACATCGCTTGATGATGTTTTGTGCTTCTGGGAGGAGGGTCAACCCAAGAAGAATCTCACAGTACCTCTGAAGCTATGGACAACAACTTACGGTAGCGATGAGTACGATCAAAGTGAAGCCGTCAAACTCAGCCAAATTCAGTCACTCTGGGACGAGTTTATAATACAGTGTTGTGGGGATTTCAATATCTTTGAGGAGAAATTTTCTGGACTACGCGGGCAATATACTAAACTCCTCAAGGCTGTTTGGTGTGCAAGGCAGGAGTGGGGCAAGACAAAGACATGTCGGCGCTGTAAATAGTACAAATATTTTACTGTAATTGATATGATTTTTTGGCTTTGTTGTGTGCCATTAAAAAGAACATTAGAATGAAATTGATACCATCAACGTGACAGTGTTTGAAATGTAAGCCAAATCTTCAATGAAGAACATGTATCTAAATCCTTAACGAGCGAGGCCTGGGAAAGTGGCCTGCTTATGTCAAAATGTTATGTAATTATCCAAACTCCCA
>JABCKI010005765.1:0-51963 GCA_018282025.1 Sphagnurus paluster
ACTCTCGATCTCACCGTCATGATATAGACATCCCCTTGCTTACAAGGGTTCTTGCTGGTCTTTAACTGTCCGTAAATTATTTAGACAAAATTACACAGAAGTTTACTCCCGTGCTGCGAGGAGTCAACCGAAGCCCTTGGTTGCATACATCGGTTGGGAACACGTGTTTTGCCTCGCTTTACCAAAACATTTATTGCGCTTTTGACAAAAAAACATTGTCTGGGCTTCTGATTGTATTTTCCAATCTTTTCATAGTAAAAAAGCATTGTTTACAGCGTTTTTCAAAAATAATGAGATTCGTTGGGAAAAAAAGTGACGACGTGATGACGTATTACCGAAAATGGATTGAGCTTTGATGACGTTGTCCAGTGCCCTGTACAGAGGTCAGGTACTATCACACACATATATAGAGTTGCAAAATCTGAGGCATTTTAGAGCCACGCGTCGAATCCAGTCGAGGTTCAGCATCCTCGGCGACATATTTGAAGATGGGCGCAAGAATCCCGAGTGGAGGCAGGAAAATCTAACTCCTATGGAACAGTAGGTGAATATGTAGGTAAATCAGATGTTAGGAAGTGGAAGTTGAGGAAAGAGTGACGCACCTTGTTGAATAACAAGAGATCCACTCAACCTCTCTGTGATCGGACTTCTGTAGTGTGTGTGATAATCTCTCCGCTATAAGTCTGCAATCCTCATTCTTGAGGAAAGTGGGTGGAGAGGATAGCGGAACAAAGCCGGTCGCGCAGGTCCAAAACACCCGCCAAAATGATTTCACAAAACACCATTATTTCTTTCATATCTTTGCACCACATCCCTCCATAGGTCCATAATTTTGAGAAGAGACTCTTGAATATACTTAAACACTGACATTAATTTCCTGTAGGGTGACGAGCTTCAGAAGCTAAAGCCGAGAGGGTTTTTGCATCAAAATCCACTTTTATGAGAATTGTGAACGGTATCGCAGGTCCTAGAGACCCAATTTCTCCGTTCTTTTTTGAGATCGGAGGTCTAGTATGTATTAGAATTATAATTGAAACAAGGATCGGTATGTGAATTGCTCCCATTCATTGAAAAAATCCATTTTGCAACTCTATGTCCCTTTGCAACCCAGTGCGTGTGATAGTAGAGTGTCGAGCGACGGGCGAACCATGCTCGGGCAGCGTTCCTATTTCGGGCAATACGTCATCGCACGATCTTTTCGAAATTTCGACCAATCTCATTATCGGAAAGCGCTGTAAATCAAAAATCGGCCGCCCTAACGGGCGGTTGACATCGCCGGTTCGACCTCCCCCCCAATTTGGCTGCTGTCACAAAGTTGCGGTGACTAGGTGATCCGCACCATAATGGCAGCTAGTAAGTTACCCCTGGCTGTGGAGCGATGCTGTGATCATTGTTGTACGTACTCTCTACGGTGTCCAAGAGGAAGACGTCCCTCCCGTTGACTGGTCTAAAGCAAAGAGCTAGGATGTCCAACGACTCTGCTCTCTTGCGCGAACTAGGGAGAACGAATTTCAACTTCCCTAACGAAGATCCATACGCTGGTATGTATCGCGTTGGGAGATATCCCACTAGCCCTCTCGTCGAGGTGCCGCAGGTCAAGGGCCACCTCGCCTTGCTGCGCGCATTTGCAGATCTCAGGACGACTGTGGAGGGCCTTGATCAGGGGATGGTGTCTACGGCCGCACTGACACATATGCCGGAGGATAAAGAATTGCGGTGGATATGGTTTGTAGGACGCGCTGTCGAACGGTACGCAGACTGAACCAAGTTGGACACCAATATCTAATTTTTTATGCAGTTTTGAACGCTGGTGCCAGTCTCTTGTGTATAAAGATGCTGAGACAGAATTGGCTTATATTTTACCGCCATTGGATGCCCTGATGGTAACTACTACAGTCGAGCTTGCGGTCCTATTTCACATCTGACGTATGTCCCAGGTGTGGCACTCGTATATGTTAAATCCAAGGTTATTTTAATAAGTTCCCCCCCGCGCTAAGATATTATTGCTTATGATTCGACCCAGTTGGTATAGAGAAGACTGCTCTCGGATCCCGGTCCTTGGTGTTACCGGGGAACTTGGACGACACCTTTCAGATATCCTGGTCTATGTCTTCGCGTATAGTTTTTTTTTCCCTCTCTGATTCTTTTTCAGGGGCCGAAACTGGAAGCACTCCTCGAATCACCACCAACACCGGCACGTATATCTAAGTGGATAGAGAGGACATCGACTGCTTTTGATCCCCTTGAAGCCGTATTGACCACCAGATCTATACGCTGTGTAATATGTCGTCAAACGTTGGAAACACGTGAGTTATCTTGCATGAGATTTGCCACTCGAATTTCATGACCATGTAGCACTGATGGCACAAGATGGGACCGGATATCTCCAGCAAGGGTTCCTTCTACGTTGTCCGGCCAGTACTTGCCAGAGTATCGTTATCACAAAGGAAATCTTGGCACTTTATAAACTCACTGGGGACCTCGTGCGTGAAGAGCCTAAACTCCAGTCATATCTCGCGTATGTAACGTTTTGGCGAACAATTCCTTGCAAAATAAATTATTTTGGCTATACAGAGGCACGCTTCGGACGTCATTGTCAGATTTAAATATGGGACGGGCGACCAAGGTGAAGCATGATGTAATGCAGGCGCCCCAACTGCGCGAACCACTGGGTTGTAGAAGCAAATCAGAGTGGAGACAGGCGATAATGAAGGCCGTCAAATACAATCTCAAGGAGATTCGGAAACGCATGGCGTCGAAAATAAAAGGTGGTGACGGAAGACTGTGAGTTTGACCCATCTCTTTGCATTTCAAGGCGCAGTGCTGACGGATGCTTAGAATCCGAAGAATATTCAGCGCATATACTGACGACAAGATGTTTTCTGTTGACTTGGTTGGAGCGGTAGGGTGTGACTGCGATACTTTATGCTTATACAATTAACAGATTCTAGGTCCTTCGGCAGGGCCGTTTTATTGCGAAGATGCAGGAGCTTCACTGGACTGCTAGTGGTTTTTTCGAAAGTCCGGAAGAGCAAGTTGTTTTGAAACATGCGATAGCTCGATATCACAGGTTCGTATTCTCAACTTGAGGATGAGAATTAACCACCCACCCCAGCTCTCTCAGTTTCTTGGACCTGATGTCATCCACACCTGCATCGTTTTTTGTGCCAACACTGGATATCGATTTGGTTTGGCACACACACCAACTGATGGGCACCAAATATGATACAAATTGTATGCTATTTGTGAGGCGACTTGTCGACCAGTGAGGATTTTCCGTAGTACCTCGGTAAAATATTCTAATTGATGTTAATTCTCTAGTGATGACAAGATTGAAGAGACACAGCTGTCTTCGGCGTTTGATATTACCTGTCGAGCATGGAAGGTGAGTATCTGACTACTGTGTTTGTCGGCATCAAATATGGAATATAGCATATGCATAGATGCGCTTCGGTCTTCCATACACCTATTGTGGTTGCCCCCTTCCCGGTGATACGATTGGGCAAAGACTTGCCCGCCTAGTCTTCAAGGTAACCCAACCTCCACAGCTCCATTTACCCGACCAGGACAATGCGCATGCAGCGACTCACCCAAGCGACCACAACGCCGTCTACGCCTACCACCGCTGGCAGAGCCGCTTCAATAGGGACAAACGGCAGAAAAAGAATGCGCGTAGGGAGAGACGCGACACGAGAAACTTGAAGCGCGATCATGATCATGACCCAGCGTTCTTGATCCCCATCCCGATGTATTACTCGACACCAGCTGGGTGTATGGTTGGGAGTGGTAATATTGTTAATAATGGCGATGGTACCGCTGGCGGATCTTCATGCGCTCCTGTAAGCAACATGTTCACTTTTGCGCCAACATCGTCTCACTTTGCTTTGATAGGGGGCTGGGGGATGTGGCGCTGGTGGTTCATGTGGCTCTGGTATGTGCTCAATGAGCCATCAATTAGGAAGATCGATCCTGTTACTGATTATTATCGCAGGATCTGGGTGTGGTGGATCCAACGGCTGGGGTGGTGGCGGCGGGTGTGGTGGTTGGGGCGGAGGAGACGGTGGTTGGGGCGGAGGAGACGGTGGCGGCAGTGGAGATGGCGGCGGTGGTAGTGGAGATGGCGGGGGAGGAGATGGTGGTGGCTGAGAATGGGTTCATGATATTCTCTGACTTGTTCAGAAGATTCATTGTTAATTTAAGGATCGTTGATCTGGGTACTACATGTCTATCTATGAGTGAGTCCGTCCTTCCATGTTACGCATCGTAGTCATCGAGATCTCTTCGTCGTCCTCTCTTAAAGTCTTTGTAAAGCCCGATAATGAGATCATTCGCAGTTAGGGTGATGATACTAAAAGCAGGAGAATTTAAGTTCTTAGATACTGGTGGTAATATCAAACGACTCACGTATGCGGGGCAATCCTCATAAAATGTGCAGTGGAGCCTAATCTCGAAGGTAAGCATAGTAAAGACATCTTGGATAATACATTATACCCTTGTACCACCCACGGACACCCTCTGCTTTGAAGGTTTTCCACAAGCAGTCTACTGGGTTTTTGTAGAGAGTGCCTTGGAGCCTCCCATCAGAAGTACGTATTGTCGGTTGATTATACATCCGTGTAAGGGCCTAAAAAAAGTTAGCACTGCACCAATAGAGGCTCGAACGCTGAAATTACAGTATCAGCGGGTTGCATTGCTATACACTATATTGTAAAAAGGAAAATCAATATACCACACAGTGTCAATAAAGCGAGGACGTACAACACATATACCAGAAATGAAACTGCTCGCCAGAAAAGTCCACGTGCTATCAGCTGGCAGGATGTCATATTTGACTAGTTGGGTTTTTGTGAAATTATAACTAGGAAGTTGAACCTATTAATATTGTGAGGGAAGGTAAATGATATCTCAAGGTGGGATGCTGACTGAAGAGCCCATAGATGTCCGTAGGATAGCCGCATCTATCCCACGCACAAGCCCTCGGATTCCTTCTGCACGGAAAATAGTTGAGAGGGCGTCGAAGGAATTTTGGTAGAAATGCTGAGCGCCAACAGGAAGTGCAGGAGAGTATGCCTGTATTTAGAAAGGTTTGATTCAAATTGGATTTCTTCGATAGCAACACCCTGACCTACCTGCATTCGAGCCTTGATCAGGAAAAGAGGGTTTCCCAAGGATGCTGAAATGAAACAATGAGATAACAATGAGGCGTAGATATGTAAATTTACTCACCTCCCACAGCTCCGCTGGTTGCTCCAGCCAGGACAGAAGTGAACGGTACCTGCTCTTCGGCCGAAATACCGAATAATTTGTTTATATTCTGTCTGAATGGCTCATAAAATCCTTTTCGGTTGGCTTCAAGTTAGTTCTGCGTCGGATGGGCATAAATTTGGGTTGATGATCTCACCGAGACGAGACCCATTCAAGAGAATCTATAGAGCAGTGATTAGAGCCAATAACATGGGTGTGGGACGAGAATCTCACTTGATATGCATACTGTCGAGAAGTTCAATAATCATATACTGAATGTATGAATAAAACTCACTGCAGGACCGAGCCCTCTCTGTATTCCCCGGATACCCTCATTCCTGAATGTCTTCCCCATGACATCGAAAGCATTATTGTACACTTTTATGCCGCCCCCCTTTGCAAGTTCGCCTTGTAGCTGGAGACGAGTCTTCGCAACCTCAGCTGGATTGGAGACGGTCACCTAATTGTAGCTTCAGGTAAGTGTAGTTATCTTGCCAAGACTCTGGGCTACGCACCGCCAGACAGGCAGCAATACCACCGCATACGAAGCCTTCCGCCGTTGATAAGGATATAGGATTCCGTTGAACGCTAGAAGGAGAAGCCATTAGCGCGTCTACGGCGGTGCAGACAGGTAGCGGTGGTATGCTGTAAGGCAATAAAAAGTCGTGTCCGGGATTCCGCCGCCGCTGCCGGTACTTTCAGAGGCTCACGTGGTCGAGGCACTGAGTATCAGCGTTCGTTTGACGACTTCGACGTCGGCGCTAGTATTGCCAATGACGCCTAAATGACTTCGTCCCTCAGTACAAGGACCGTTGTCCTCGTTGGCTTCATTGCAGTCACCCTTCCCATTGTTTTCCGCATAATCTCCTCGCCTGTTCTCCTCCTCCTCCTATCTCCTTTGCTCGCTGTCTTTCTCGCCCTGCTTTTTCTGTCCCTCAATCTCTTCCTTGGATATCTTGCAGACAAGAAGGCCACCTCCAAAAATTATTTGCAGCATGCAGCACGTCCCGTCGCGTTTTCTACGCCTGCCGCTTGGCAAGCAGTCTTAACGCGATCCCAATGGTCGCAGAACACGCCACAATCGTTCCCGCCATTGTGCCCAAATGCACCTCTTGTGTCATCGGCACTGAATGACATCCTTATTATGATTGTCCGGGACTTTGTCTTGACTTGGTATAAGGACATATCCTCATCACCATCCTTCCCAATGGCTGTTTCGTCGGTACTTCACGAATCTCTCGAACGGGTCCTCGACCGAGCAGCAGCTATCGACATATCAGCGCTTGTAGTTAAACGTATTCTTCCAAGAATCACGGCACACGTAGAGCAGTTCCGCCAGTCAGAGGTCGCTTTACGTGGTGCTGGACTAGAGCGCAAGTTGACACAGTCGGAGGAATTGGATCTACTATTGGCCAGTAGATATTCGGGGAAAGGTGGAAAACTACATCCTGCTATTGAAAATCTGTCCACGACATTTACAAAGCAAACGGAGGAGATTCATCTAAGGCGATTGCTTGAGAAGACTCTGCCCTATATTCTTCCCGAGATGGAGTCAAAGAGTCGAGCTTTTAAGTTGGTCGTTCGGGAAATCGCAGTTTGCACGGTCCTACAGCCTGTGATGGATATGGTGTCTGATCCTGACTATTGGAATCGAACTATTGATCAAGTAGTACGTGCATTCTTCAATTTGTGACAGGGAATTCAAGCTTATACTGCTCAAGGCTGGCGCAGCCATTCATCAACAGTACGTTACCAAACACATTGACTGTGCATTTGGCTAATCAAACTTAGGAAACTGATCACTAAGGTTCGAAACGTTTTGGAGGCGCAATCACCTCGACCGCAGCCTCGATTATCAGCTGCTGCACCACTTGCAGCAGAACTAATTACTATCCGTACTGACGCGCGACAATTCGAGTCCTTCCTTCGTAGTATCAGCCGATGCTCATCCCTACTAGATGCCAGACGGCTGAAGAATGATGTTGTTGGGGAGATCAGGAGAACAAGGATACTTCTTGGTGAGAAAAGTAAAGTACACTCCCCGTAAATCAAAGCTTAGTTTGCCTTTCAAAGCAAATCATGAGAAGGAGGACTGGATAAACGGCGAGAAAACTGAGGATGTGGTAGCTTTTCTTGATCGACTGTACACTGCAAAGCGTAAAGTCGAGGAAAGGATTGTTGTTCTAGGTGGTGATGACGACCATGGTTCAGTAGGCATAACCAATCTTCCCGACTTGAGATATAATTTCCTGATCTCCTTGTTAGCGGCCCTCATACCAGGAAACAGCAACTCAAAAGTCAGGCCTAGCCCTTCGCGATGTTCTTGGGAACCCTAGTTCCCTTTTATACTTCATGGAGTTCATGGACCGCCGTCACCGTTCTTTACTCGTCCAATTCTGGCTCACTGTAGAAAGCTTCAAAAACCCTTTGGAATCAATTGATTCAGGGTCTTCGGACGACGATAACGACCGGATACGATCCTCTTCATCGCCCACAGTGAAGGAAGACATATCCATGATTAACGATCTATATTTTTCACGATCTGCTTTGCACCCAACTTTAGCATCAATATCCAAGAAACATATTGACCTCATTCGGGCATTCGCAGAAAGTCAATCGCCACCTGCTCCCGCTGCTCATAGGAAAGTCCGTAGAGCTGTTATGCTGGCACAACGACAAGTAGAACGCGACATGGAGCAAGACTTCGACGACTTCGAAAGATCGGAGCTTTGGTTCCGGGCTATGGGAGACACCGACTTTGCCAGTCATTCTAGCGCTGTGGAGGGTGATTCGTTCCAGGAAAGACGGCTACCTTCACAGCCAGCTCATGGGCGACCCTCTACACGTAGCAAGTATCTTGCTCCAACGCCATCGGAACCTATCACAGGACCCGTCATGCAGCGCACTGCGAGTGCTGGTTCGCATCACTCCACAAACTCAATACCATCCCCTCCCCTAATGCGATCCTCACCATCGAACATTGAGGTCTTGATGTCACCAATTTCAGATCCAGAATCAAACTCGTCACGTCCTCCGCTATTTGATGATCCAGAGGACAAACAGCAGCGAGAGGAGGAGAAGAGGATGGAGGCAATCCAGGTCGCGCTTACGGATATCATGGCGCTGGAGGAGGAGCATAACGATATACCGAGGAGACTTCACCAGAATAAATCAGGAAGGGTATCGATTGCGAAGCTCACGCGACCTCCAGATCATGCCAAACGGCGAGTAGTATTTGATGACGACGTTGGAGACGAAAACGACGAAGTTGTGGATATGGATGCAGATGATGTGACAGCTGAAGAGGCTCAAGACGAACATAGATCGTTTCAATTAGCGGCACCAGGCGATCTTCAGTTGTCATACGAGATCACCCGCCTGGGCGATAAAATCTCCAATCTGGAAGCACAGAATCTTATGCTTGAAACACTAATCAAGAAAGCCGAGCTCACGGGAGATACACAGGAGCTCAAGCTCCTCGTCAAGTCTAAATCGGCTATGAACAGGGATCTCCGGGAATTCAAGTTCCAGAAGGTTCAATACGAGGAGCAAGAATCTGCAAACCGTCTATTCTCTGACCGAACGAAGGTCTCGATCCTTAGCTCTACTGTTGGCGAAGAAGAGGGAAAATCTGTTGTACGATACCTGGTCGAGGTCCAGCAGCTTTCCTCAGACGGTTCACATGCATCTGGTTGGGTTGTCGCAAGGAGGTACAACGAATTTTTCAATCTACACACCAAACTCCGGGAACGATATGGACTCATCCGCAACTTGGACTTCCCAGGCAAACGTCTCGTTACTGCACTTTCGGGCAGTTTTGTTGATACACGAAGAGTCGGTCTCGAAAAGTACTTGCAAGTAAGTTACTCCCACTACACATGGTGCATCACTTCATACTCCAAGTAGAGCGTCGTCGCTATTCCGATCGTTTGTGAGAGCAATGAACTCCGTGCGTTTCTATCCCGCGACTCCCCGTTTGTTGCGTCACCCACACCCGCTACTCCGAAGGGTGCACCCTTTTCTGGGACAGATGTTGTCCGTAACGTCTATCGCTCTGTCGCCGAAAGCATTGATGACATGTTCTTTGGACCCTCCATGCTCGATGTCATGATCCAACGCCTCACTCGACAAGCGGCGGAATTCGCAGGGATTGTTGGCTCTGGCATTCATGACGAAGACCTCGTTGCACAAGCCTTGAAGGCATCTGGCAAGAGTTCACCTGATGCAGCACTCATGCATCTTTCGGGAGATTTGAAACCCTTGGATGGAGAAACAAGCACCTCGACTTTCTCAGCCCCAATTTGCGACTTAGTATTGGCAGTATTTGAGCTCAACAAGCAAAACAACTGGTTACGGCGACAAGCAATCGTAATCATTCTGCAGCAAGTCCTCGGTGGTACTATCGAAAGGTTTGTCATGTATATACCAAATTTGCATTTTAATCCAATGCCTATGTGCAGGAAAATTCGCGAGAACGTCAAATCCTTATTTGAAGAGCCACGCCTACTCTCTTTCATCAAGACCTTCCGCGACGGCCTCTGGCCTGGCGGTAAACTCCGACCGTCAAGTGCGCCTCGCACTCATGAAGAGAAACTACACACTCGTGATGAGGCCAATCGGAAACTTTCGTCTCTTGTTCCTGGTACGTGGGGTATCAAAGATTAGCATAAAAACCTTTAAATGAACTGTATCACAGATTTAGCTGCTAATATGATTGGAAGATCCAATGCTCGTCGTGGAGCCCGCAGGATGTTCGCTGTACTGCAAAATCGACGCCTCAACCAACATATTGCCTACACTATCGTTGACGAGGTACGTTAGTCTTCCTACTTCATAGTGGATGTGTATTCAGCTCTTATAGGTTTTCGCAGCATTGTTCCCGGAAGCCGCTATAATACAGGTCTCCAACCCTCCAGGTTGAGGTTCTGAAGTTAGTTTATGATGTGCCAAATTTGTTGTCTCCAAGTCCCATTTTCATTGAACTTTAGTAGCTACATCTAACATTATCGTATCTGTCGAGTCCTCCAAAGTATCATCCTCTTGTAATATTACACTAGTGGATTCTCCCTTCACAACCTCTTCGTCCATTTTTGGCTTCTTTGGCTTTTGTCGCCGATGAATCATGACCGCCGATGCAGAGGGGTCATCATAGCTAGAATATTATTGTCAAGTAATCCATATTGATGATCTTATGAAGCGTACATTTTTAATGCATGGAGTATATATCCTCCAGAGCCTGAAGTGGCCATTGTTGGATGCGTCCGCCCAGGCAAGACTTGATATCGACGTAGCCATGATTCAGTAATATTAGGACATAGATAATGTGATGTATTTCGCATTTGGGTCTGTAGGTCTGACAAAATCTAAAATGCAAGTTAGCACAAAACCCGACCTGTAACATAACAAGATACTATACTTGTATGTGGGGACTGTGTACAACAATGGATCCGGATCCGCCAACATATGGAACCAGTTTCTGTAGAATCGACCAGGGATCGTATTCGCTCGCGACGATGAGGCTTGGTGGTAATCTTTAGCCTGATTATAAGAGGAAGTGTCGCAGGAACACTAACGAATCGAACTCTCCGTTAAAAAGCTCCTCTCTTGTATTCGCAAGCAGATCTGTCACAGCTTTGCGTTTATTGAGGCGCGACTTCTGTCTTTCAGATCGGATTTGTTCCTTCGGAATGTCGGAAGGAGGGATAACTGGAGATTGGTGGATAACTGGAACTAGGCAAACTAGATCAACGTACTGGGAGTGTATTCTTCCTCTGAGGTTGCCCAGTTCAAAGAGACCAGAACATTGGACGTGACATGAGGCTTGAAATTCATATTGGCCACTACTGGATACGCCGGAGGCGAATCAGTATCGCAGATAGTGAGTAGTCTTCCCTCGCCTAGGTGGGAGTTGCTGAGCCGTTACATGAGATCAAAAGGTTCGAGGATTTACCTCCCATTCGTTCCAAGATTCCTGCAATCACCAAGCCAGATGCATCATCCACAGCAATATACCTTCCTCCAGGCCTGATGTTGGCCAAGTTCAGCATTTGAGACAATGAATCGACGCGAATATCCCTAATACGCATCTGATCCTTCTTGAACCAGTATTCACAAACATTGAAAAGTGTGGGCTCGATGGTAGTGAATGATTTTGAATACCTTTTAGCTTTTTAGGTATCATGTAGAATTTCAATAACGAGATAAGACATACTTTTCTTCCTTCCGTTTCTTGTACTTCTCCTTGCTGTATTCCGTTTTGAGTGAATAGTTGGCGTGTGCTTCTATTTGTTTTTTAATCATATCCTAAAGCGTCGCTCGGGATTTTGCACCGTATATGAGAAAGGGAGGGTACGCACCGAGACATGGACGCCAGACACTTTGAGTTTCTGGATTTCATCTATCGTCAGAGGTTGCACAAATTCGCCATCGTTGATTAATTCATTGGTAGCATCGGTATCCTCTGAATAGCAAGGATTGTGAGCGTTTTTCCAAAAAATCCAAGCCTTCCCGTGAAGTCCTACCAACTTCCTGTAAAGTGCGCGGTGGTACGACCCTCAGTTTTTTGTCGACTATCTCATATGTCAATCCATAAGGCTGAGTGATTAAATCATTTGCATAAAAGGAGCCCAGGCGTCCGATCGTGACTGTCCTGCGTGTCCATGAGTCGATAATTTCGGTTTAAACAAGATACACACGAGTCTTTCTCTATTTTGACTCCTTTTACATCCCCGTTTGGAATCCTGAGCAGTACCAGATCTCCTGTTTGGATGTTAGGTTCTCTTGACTCCAAACAGGAAGAGAATGAAGAATCAAGCTCAGTAGTGGCCATGGTGGTGAATCGGAAGTTACTTGAAGGATATTTGATGATGATCGTGAAAATTATCTGTAACCGATCACCCCGTCATAACTTGAATAACTTTCTATTGGGATGATCCCCGCGAACGACATTCAAAGGCTCCCTCAGACAACAAAAACTACAAGCAATGGTGCCTTGCCTGATGAACTCTCCTACTTGATCACTGCCTTTCTACCATCCAACTCTTCTGCTGATCGCTCCAAGGCTTATCTTACACTCTCCGCCTTCTGCCAGGGTGCTAGAAGTTCTTCTAATCAAGGGAAAGGGAAAGATCCCGATGAAATAACAGAGACCCTAGTCAAGGCGTTTGGCCCACCTATCACAAACCGTCTCGCAGACACTGAAGAGATTGCACTTATCGCCAGTATTTCCTTCCTGACCGCCATTTTCCAGGTGGATTGGTTATCTGGTTCTTCCATCTTCTTACAAGATGGAGTTCTGGAAGCGATCATGGATAGTGTCGACCTTTCACCATCTACCGAACTCGCTCGCACTGTTGCACAATTGCTTGCACAAGCCTGTGGACATAAATCATGTCGCGGAATCCTTTCGTCACAAGCCATCCGTTGGTTGAATTTTACGTCCAGAAATTCTGCTGATACCAACACACGAGTTGGTGCAACAACGGCTCTAATAAAGATCTCTAAAGGATCTGCCATCGACCATGCAGACGCCACCGAAAATCTAGGAGGTTCGGACGGTGCAGCAGGAGAGCAGAAGGATGAGGAACTTGCTTCATCTATGAGGGAAATCGTAGTCTCCGGGAACGATACAGCATCAATACCTGGCGCGATGGAGGGGTTGGCATACCTCAGCATCGACCCAACTATCAAAGAGGTCCTGTCTCATGACATCGCTTTCTTGAAAAAGCTTCCTACCCTCATACCCGGAAAAAAAACTCCCGTTAATAATTCGGAGACTCCAGGCACCTTGGTTTTCGGCATCCTTCTCATCGTGTCGAACATATGCGCCTATCGCCCTCGCCTTACTGAGGAGCAGGCACAGATCGAGAAGCTCCGGCAAATGGCCAAGGCTTCCAATTCTAATAAAAAAGTGCCTTCGCCTTCCATCCTGGACGATGACGATCATGTGAGAGCGAGGGTTCGGCGACTCATAGATGCTGGCATATTGGATATCTTTGCTTCTGCAATTCGCACAGACAGTCCCGGGGTCCGTTTATTGTCTGGGAAGGCATTACTTTGCATCGCAGAGGACCAGAATAATAGGGGGAAGGTGCTTCAAAGCGGAGGCACAAAGGTCCTGACCCATATCATCAAGCACGGAGAATTCAACGAGAAATCATCGACTGGGATACCACCCCTGGATCCTGTATACCTCACTGCCATACAAGCACTGGCGAAACTTTCTATTACAGCATCTCCTGTCCAGGTTTTTGGTCCAGATGAGGGTGCAATGTATGATGCAATCCGCCCGTTCTCTCTCATGCTTCAGGGATCCTCATCGACTCTTTTGCAACGGTTTGAAGCGATGATGGCTTTGACAAATTTATCGTCTCATAGCCCCGAAATGGCCACGCGTGTCGCTAAGTCAGATGGTCTCTTAAACAAGGTGGAATTTTTGCTACTGGAGGATCACGCCCTTGTTCGGAGGGCTGCCATGGAACTTATATGTAATCTCATCGCAGGATCTGACGAGGTATTCGAAAGATATGGCGGGGGAGAAAATTTGAACAACACAAAATCTAAGCTGCAGGTGGTTCTGGCTTTGTCGGACGTCGAGGACATGCCCACGAGGTTGGCTGCCTCTGGTGCCGTGGCCACTTTGACAAGCGCGCCGAGCGCATGCCGAGCCCTCATTGCCCTTCAATCTGAGCGGCATCGCGTTTTCCCTATCCTCGCGCAGCTCATCGACCCCTCTGCGGTTACTCACGAGGACGAGGAGGAGGACGGTGCAAATAACGCGACTCATCCGGGCCTGGTCCATCGAGCGATCGTCTGTGCTCGGAATATATTCCTCAGCATCTCTGACAAGGTCCTACGGAGAAAACTGTCGAAGGAAGCTGAAGATGCAGGCTTACTCCAAGCGTTGATGAATTTCGTCAAGTCTGAAGGTGAAAGAGCGGACACTGCGGTACTGCGACCTGCGGTAGAAGTATTAAAGATCATGATGGATAAAAACTAAAATTCTGCAGCACATAATTAAATGAGTCCATGAATAGTTCAAGAATATTTACTGCGTAGAAGTGCTGTGCGCGCTACACAAGTTGTCAGAATGCTCAGTTGTGCGGAAAATTCAATGTCATATCGGACCTGCTCGGAAATACCCGAACTCCGTCAGGGTACCCGGTAGCACATTGACAAGGTCGTGGTCCTACCCCGCTTGAACTCGTCGATTCACTACAATGGTGCACTACACAATTTTGTGTTCGCGTGTTTCAAATTTTCTAATGACCATCATAGGCGCCATCGAAGAAGGCAGGAAAGAAGGTGGCACCTGCACCGAAAAAGTCGGGCGGGCAAGGCGGGAAGGTGGCGAAGGTATGTGCTCGGCCTCTAATCACTGTTAATGAGGATCTGAAGATGGGCCCTATCAGGCTGACTGGAAGGAGGGGTTCAAGAAGAAGCAGGTTGGAGTTGCTGATATGACATTACTTACCACCATCAGCAACGAGAGCATCAACGAGAATCTCCAGAAACGGTGGACGAACGGCGAAATATACACTTACATCGGCTCAGTTCTAATATCTGTCAACCCTTTCCGAGGTGAGCTTGAACCAATATACCGCGATCTTGACTGCAACTTGCCATCGCAGACCTGGGCATCTATACAGAAGAAACGCTTCAAAGATATCGGGGAAAGAACAGACTAGAAGTTCCTCCACATGTCTTTAGCATTGCGGAAGGCGCATACTACAATATGAATGCATACCACGAAAATCAATGCGTTATTATATCCGGAGAATCTGGCGCAGGGAAGACGGAAGCTGCGAAGCGCATTATGCAGTATATCGCAGAAGTTTCTGGTGGGCAGGACAGCAGTATTCAAGAAATCAAGGACATGGTGCTGGCCACCAATCCCCTCCTTGAGAGTTTCGGATGCGCCAAAACCCTTCGGAACAACAACTCTAGCCGTCATGTATGTCGACAAACCCTTTCAAGTGGCTAAAGCTCATAGTCATCCAGGGAAAATACTTGGAGATTATGTTTAACGCGCAGGGCGAGCCTGTGGGCGCCCAGATCACTAACTACTTACTCGAGAAGGGCCGTGTGGTCGGCCAGATCGAAAACGAACGCGATTTCCACATATTCTACCAGTTTACGAAGGGCGCTACGGACGATCAAAGAGGTGTGTATCTTACTCACCAAAGTTATCTATATTAATCCAAGACTCTTTGCAGAGATGTTCGGGCTTCAAGGGCCAGAGGCGTACACATATACCAGTGCTAGTAACTGTCTTGATGTTTCTGATATAGACGACGTGAAGGATTACCATGATACCATAGTGCGTATCTTTATAACGTAGAATAAAATTATCTGACCTTTCTATAGAAAGCCATGGGCGTCATTGGCCTCAGTCAGGAGGAACAGACCGAAATATTTCGCATGCTCGCCACCATCCTCTGGTTGGGCAATGTTCAATTTGAGGAAATGGATGACGGAAACTCCCAGATTGCAGATACGGGTGTCACTGATTTTGTGGCATACCTTATGGGTGTTGATTCAGAGCAAGTCCAGAAAGTCCTAACCTCGAAGATTGTGGAAACACAACGCGGTGGACGCCGAGGCTCCGTCTATGATGTTCCTCTTAACCCGGCTCAGGCTTCTTCTGGAAGAAACGCTCTAGCAAAGGCGATCTACAATAACCTCTTCGAGTGGATTGTGTCGAGAGTCAACGTTTCCATGAAACCCCGCATGGCTAGCGCCCAAATCATCGGCATTCTTGTCTGTTAGGTTTCCTTTATTCGACTCCCGAGATTCATTTGACGCGTTGAATTTTAGGACATTTTCGGCTTTGAAATCTTTGAGGTATTTAGGCATCCAGACAGAAAAGTCAATTAAATAACACTATTCTAGGATAACTCTTTCGAGCAACTCTGCATCAACTATGTCAACGAGAAGTTGCAACAGATCTTCATCGAACTTACTTTAAAGACAGAACAAGAAGAATATGTTCGGGAACAAATCAAGTGGCAACCCATCAAGTACTTTAACAACAAGATCGTCTGTGATCTAATCGAAGAAAAGCGTCCTCCTGGAATATTCGCAGCCTTGAACGACGCGTGTGCGACTGCACACGCCGACCCTTCTGCTGCAGACAATAGTTTCGTTCAGCGCACATCCATGCTTTCTTCCAACCCGCACTTTGAATCGCGTGGGTCTCAGTTCTTGGTCAGACACTACGCGGGCGACGTGATGTACAACGTCTCCGGAATGACTGACAAGAACAAGGATTCACTTGTCAAGGACTTGCTCGACCTCATCGCGACCAGCGAGAACCAGTTCCTGCAGACCCTGTTCCCAGATCGTCCGGATCCCAACAGCAAGAAGCGCCCACCTACAGCCGGCGACAGGATCAAGGCGTCCGCAGGCGCCCTCGTCGAGAACCTCATGAAGGCGCAGCCGTCGTACATCCGCACGATCAAGCCGAACCAGAACCGCAGTGCGTCAGAGTACGACTCCAAGGCCATTCTGCATCAGATCAAGTATCTCGGATTGCAGGAGAACATCCGCGTCCGCCGCGCTGGCTTCGCATACCGGAACACGTTCGAGAAGATGGTGGAGCGGTTCTACCTCCTCTCCCCCCAGACATCATACGCTGGTGATTACACCTGGCACGGGGACGCAAAGTCTGGCTGCGAGCAGATTCTGAAGGACTGTGGTATCCCCAAGGACGAATGGCAGATGGGCGTGACCAAGGCGTTTATAAAGAACCCGGAGACGGTAGGGCACATGTTCCACAAAGTCGATGAAATCCGTTCTCACTATCCACAGCTATTTGCCCTAGAAACGATGCGCGACCAGTACTGGCATAACATGGCGCGCCGTATCCAGAGGGCGTTCAGGAACTACATGCGGTACAAGCACGAGTGTGCGAGGCGCATACAGCGTTTCTGGAAGAACAACAAGGAGGGAATCGTGTATTCTCAGATTCGTGATTATGGCCACCAGATCCTCGCCGGCAAGAAGGAGAGGAGGCGGTTTAGTCTGGTCAGCTACCGGAGGTTCATGGGGGACTACTTGGATATCAATGGAAAGAGTGCGTTGGGGAGCGAGCTTGCGAGTGCTGCTGGGATAGGATGTACGCTCCTGAATATTTTTGTCGTTCACTTTGTTTATCTCATTTTTCCAGCCGATCATGTTTCTTTCAGTGGGAGAATACAGCTTCTCGTTGCTAAATTTGGCCGTTCAAGTAAACCAAGTCCACGCTTCATCGTAGTTGTAAGTGCCACTTTTATGTGTTTCCTGACATGCACTCATAGATATCCTAGACTAACAAGGCTGTCCATATTCTCGTCACCAACAGCAAGGACGGGCGTGTACAGACCACGCTTGAACGCAAGATGCCTCTTGTCACGATCAAGAGTATCGGAATGTCACATCTTCGGGACGATTGGATGGTACGCTAATCGCAACCGTTCTCTGCCTTCTTTTCTTCATCCCTTTACAGACCTTGAACGGCCCTGTGGTGGAAGAAGGCGATCCCGTATTCAGCTGTCACTTCAAGACTGAATTGGCGGCGCACTTGCTTCAACTGACTCAGGCGAGCATAACGCTACTCATCAGCCCTGTGTAAGACAAGGTTTTCCCGTCTGGATGTATGGCACTAACTGCCCCGCAGGGTTGAATACGCAAAGAAGAAGGAAAAGAAGGCGCAGATCAAGTTTGTCAAAGACGAGGCTATCTTGAAAGACGGTGTATACAAGAGCCACACGGTATCTGTAGGATCAGGCGAGCCTGCCGGCAGCCTCTCGCGGCCCCCCGCGAAGAAGAAACCAGGCATTGTGCGGCCAATCACACAAGGTAAACTGTTGCGGGCAGGAGGGCCTTCTGATGTACGTGTTTTTGTGTCACGAAAGGAACTGGGACTAAACCTGTTGAACAGAAACCGAGAGCCGCTTCAAAACCCAAGCCGACCCCACGGGCCCTGCCTGGCCAGTCAACGCCGGCCGCTGCCCCACCACCCTTTATTAAATCGCAACCCACCGCCAAAGCAACACCCACCGCATCTGCCTCGGGCGGATCACGCGCACCCCCTGCTCCCCCACGAGCCGCAGCGCCGCCCCCACCGCCACCGCCACCCGCCAAACCCGAAGTGCCGACCTACCGCGCAAAGTTTGCGTTTGCGGGCCAGGAGGGTGAGATGTCGCTGGCGAAGGACGACATCGTGGAGGTGGTGGAGAAGGACGACAACGGGTGGTGGCTGGTGAAGAAGAACGGCGTCGAGGGATGGGCGCCGCACAACTACCTCGAGCTCGTGCCGCCCAAAGCCGCACCCGCCGCACCGCCACCACCACCACGCCCGGCCGCGCGTGCAGTGCCCCCTGCGCCCGCCGCGCCCAAGGTCGTCCCGTCTTCCGTCGCTGCAGACGCGTCGGCCAAGCCGGTATCGGTGTTCCCCGGGATGGGGCCGTCGAACGGGTCTGCGACGCCCTGGAAAAAGTCCGGAGTGGCCGCCGCCACTACGCCGTCGCACTCGCGCCCGGGCAGTTCTAGCAGCGCCGCACCGAAGCCGCCTGCGCCCTCTGTCGCCGCGAAACCCAAGCCCCCGCCGATCGGTGCGAAACCTGGGGCGCCGAAGATTCCTGGGAAACCAGCGATACCGAGTGCGCCGCGGCCGAGTGTGGGTAGTGGGGGAGGGGGCGGGGGCGGTCCACCGCCTCCGCCTCCGCCGCCACCTCCGCCCCCTGTGGCAGGTGGGGGTGGGAGTGGAGGTGGAGGACGCGCGGCACCCAAACCCGGGGGTGGGGGCGGCGGCGGAATTGGTCAGTTGGATTTGTCGGCTGCGGTACGTCTCAAGTCCATGCATGAAAACGTTCATAATATTTATTTGTCTACAGCTGGCAAAACGGGCACAGCGGATGGGTTGAGGTGGTCATAAGCGGGCATGGATGATATGGGAATCTGTCCAAGACGTAGAGCGTAACGCGTAAAGAAATGGGACTCTAATTTCGGTACTGTAAATAATACAGCGTGTAGGATCGCAAGGCGTAGTACTCGTAGAGATGAGAATTGGAATGATTAGATGCAGATGCGATGGGGGCGTGATATTCGTGAGCGTGGTTCCTGGGGCAGGGTATCATTGTATAACGTATGGCGATAGCATCAGTCGTGTGCGAGGAAGAGAAAGCGCGCGGGTATCAGTGCGAGTCCGTGATGAGAATCGGGGGCCCAGGGCTGGGGGGCATAGACCGCGACGCGCTAGTGAGCGTCATCTCGACCTCGTCCTCTGACCCAAACAGCGCATCGTCGCTGTCGCTCTCCGGGGCCGCAATATGCGCGGGCGACAGCGGCGGGGCAAACGGATTCGCGTCGAGGTCGTCCGACTTGGGGGTGGTGCCGCCGGAAAGGCCGCCAGAGTCGCGCCAGGAGCGGACCTCGTCGGCGCTGAGGACCTTGGCGCCGCCCTTGCCGACCTCGGGAAAGTCGTGGGGCTGGCGCTCGAGGGCACGGCGGCCCGAGTCGAGGAGGCTCTCGAGGATGGCCTTGATGCGCCTGTAGACCTCGTCCTGCGGGGCGTTGCCGTTGTCATTGTCCTCGTCGTCGGAAGAGGAGGCGTCGGCGTCGGCATCAGCGTCGTTGTCGTGGGACGGCGAGGCGTTGTTGACGGCGCGAAAGGCGCGCGGGGGCAGGATGAGGCGGGACTCGCGGAGCTTGCGGCGGAGCTCGCGGATCTCCTTGGCCTGCTTGTGCTTTGCGCTCTCGAGGGACGCGTTGATGGCGAGCAGCGAGCGGTTCGTGATCTCGAGGTCCGCAATCTGGAGGGTGTCAATTGGGATAAACAAGATGATGTGTGGGACGTACCTTGCGATTGGACTTGGCCTCGGCTTTGACCTTGCGCGCGGCGATTGCGGCCTCACCGTCGGTGTCTGGGTCCTGCGTCGAGTCGCCGGAAAAGCTGTCCTCGCGGGTGCTGTTGAGCTCTGTGTAGCGCAAGAGACTGTCGAGCGTCGAGCGCATGCTGTCATCTGGAGTGAGCCGTGCGCTGGGGTTGTCGACGGACACGCTCGAGCGGGACGAAAAGGAGAGCGCAGACGTCGGGGGCGAGTTTGCCGGGAGGGGTATTGCGGCAGGATCTACGCGGGCGCGGCGAGGCGGGTTGGGCGAGGGCTCTCTGCGGCGGCTGACGACACTGGGCGAGGGGTCGCGCGCGCGAAAGGGGTGGAAGGGCGGGCAGCGGGCCGGGGTGGGGGGCTGGTAGCGGTGGGGGTTGGCGGCGGGGGTTGCGGTGGTGATGGGATAAAATGTGGGTGCGGGGGGGCTGGAGACGACGCTGGAGGTGAGGGACGGGGCGCGGTTGCGGGTGCGGGCGGCGGGCGGGCGGGCGGCGGGCGGGGAGAGGGATTCGGAGGGCGGCTTTGCGAGGCCAGAGACCTTGGAGCGGACGCGGACGGACGGCGACGGGGAGTAGCGGCCGTCGGAGTCGGAGTGGGAGGCCTGGAGGGACGAAAAGGAGACGCTGTGGTGGAGAGAGACGCTGCCATTGCGGCCACGGAGCTGGTCCGGCGAGAATCGGGGTTCGGCGGCGCGGGGTGCGTCTGGCGTGTTGAGGTTGCGCACGGACGGCTTGAGCTTGGGCTTGGGATGGAACGTCGGCGAGAGCGTGCTTGGTTTGGTTCGTGGTGGTGGTGGCTTGGCTGGCGACGTGGGGCGGGGCGGGCGTTCGATGGGCGAGCTGCGCACGGGCGAGCGGCTGCGGGTGATCTGTGCACTGACGTTGACCTTGGCCCGTGGTTTGACTGGTGGGGTGGGCTGCAGCTTGATGGGCGAGGCAGGCCGGGACAGATTGGCTCGCGCGGGGCGTGCTGGCGAGGGCTCGGTGTAGGTGAGCTTGACGGTGACCTGCGACGAGGTCAACGCCAGAATCTAGGAGCGCTCGAGGGACAGACCTTGCGTTTCAGAATGTGCTCAGCCATGCGCCACTCAACTGGTCGAAACAACCAATATAAATTCACACTCGATTAGATTACACGGCACTTTCCGACAGCACCTCCCTCACCACCTTTTTCACCAGCTCACGCAGCCCCTCTCCACCCTGGCCCCCCAGCGCAGCCACGACGCTCTTTTGCACGTACTTGCCCACCATGTCTACCTCGATGTTCACCTTGCTCCCCACCGCCTTTTTCGCCAGCGTGATCTTTTCCTGCGTGTGCTGGATCAACATCACCTCAAACGTCCGTGTCTCGTCGTCCACCGCAGTCAGCGTCAGCGACGCCCCGTCAATCGTTACGTAGCCCTTGGGGATCAGGTACGGCAGCAGCGACGGACGTGCTGGCGTTGCCTCGGGCAGCTCAAACCTGACCCGCAGCGAGTCGCCATCAGGCGTACGCGACACGACCGTCGCTGTAGTATCTACATGTGCCTGCACCATCCTTAGCACGTTACCCAATGTACCACTAGCTAACACACCTGAACAAAGTGTCCCCCAAACCGCACATGCGTGCCCATCGCCCGCTCCAAGTTGAGCTGATCGCCCTCCTTGCGCTCACCTACCACCGTCAGCAAAATATCGCCAAGCACCATTCGTGTGCATACCTAGATCCGTGCGCTCGAGCGTCTCGTTTGCGAGCCACACCTTGAACCACCCGCCCTCCTTGTCCGCGTCAAACTCGGTCACCGTCAGGCACGCCCCGTTCACCGCAATCGAGTCGCCGACATGGCAGTCCCCCAGGATCGGCGCCGCCTCGGCGATCGTCAGCGTGCACCCGCCCGCGTCCACCACGATCGACGACACCCGCCCCAGATGCTCTATCTACGCCTCTTCATCAGTATCGTAAAAGAGACCGCTTGCTTATGCGTACATACAAGTCCAGTAAACATGGTTGTGGAAAACAAGTGCAGTAGATCACATGCCCCCGATCGATAAGATAACTAGTACTATTGACTCTGAGTCTGCGCCAACAACCACTCCAACCCCTCGACAGCAATCCGATGATCTTCCTTTTGCACCAGCCCACTGACTACGACGACCGCCACAACGCCCTCGACGCCCCTAACGCGCACCGGGAACCCGCCCCCATGGCACGCATACTCCTTGTCGTCCACCGGCGCCCACACTCGCTCACGCGGTCACCGGGTAGGCCCTTTGCACGGATCTTCTCCCCCAGGTACAGCGTCGCGCACCCGTACCGCAGCACCGCCGCCGCCTTGCGCGCGAGCCACGACTCGGCGTCCGCCGCTGCGGGCCCGCACGTCACTGTGCTGAAGAGGATCTGCCCTGTCGGCAGCGTGATGCGGATCGACACCGGCGTGTGTGGGTATTCCTTGAGCGCGGCTTCGCGCAGGTGCACGCCGAGGTTAAAGGCGTCGTCGATGGAGAAGCGCGGGAATACGAGTTTTTCCTGCTGTGCTGCGATCTCGTCGATGAGCGACATGGTGTGGTTGTAGTATGTAGTAGTTGCAGTTCAAGGAGTGGGGCGTATGCCATCACGGCCCGCCCGGTGCGGTACTGCCCGACGCATGCACGCTGATCGGAGTTTGTTTTTCTCTGCCTCGCACCATGACACCCAAGCCGACGCCGACAATTCCCCGCAACCCCATCGCAAGCCGCACCCTTGCCCAATCCTACGCAGGCAAGCTATACCTCCTTTTTTCAAATCCACTGTCTAACAGCAGTATCCAGCGCTCCCAGCACGCACCCGCCTCCGTTTCTCCCTCGGCGTCTGCGCCGTCGCACTCGTCGGCATCCTCGTCTCTGACGTCCTCGAGGACAAGGTCCCCGCACAGCCAAAAGACACCCAATGATCTCAACCGCGTCGATGTAATATGTGGGCTAGGAACTGTACATGCAACTAATACCAGAAATACAAAATTAAAAAAAGATGAAAAAGGACAGTTGAGGATCATGGGTACGCAAGCAGGGTCCTGTTGCTGGGCCGACGTCCAAGTGGCGCAAGCGGGTGTGGGTCGCTGTCCAGCGGCGTATACACCGGCTGCGGCGACGTCAGCACTCCCACAAACGGACTCCTCATTCCCGCGCCAACCCCAGCTGCCCCCGCACCCGACACTTCGCGCTTCAACAGCCCCGCCCCGGCCCCATCCCCCGCCCCCGTCGCAGGGTACCTTATCTCCCCATGGCCATCCTCACTCGGCAACTTATACTCCCAACACCGCTTCTCCCAATCCGGCACCATATCCTCCGTCCCGCCCCCGCCCCGCCGCCGGCACACCACCGCCTTGACGAACCCCCACCACGCGTCGAAGAACACGACCGTCAGGATCGCCGCGCCCACGAACGTGATGCAGATCACCACCAGCCCGATCACCTTCCACCGCGCCGCCTCGCTGCCCGCCAGCCCGCCCGAAGGCGCGTCGTATGCATCTGTGCTGTTGCCGTTGGGCGCCGTACCGCTGCTCGTGGGGATCACTGTGTTGGCTACCGTGTCGCTCGTGGCGCTCGCTGTGGTCTGCGAAGTGGCACGAACGCTGGCGCCGCTGGTGGAGGAGGTTGCACTGGTGCTCGTGGTGCTAGTGCTTGATAGATCTCCCGTGAGCAGCTGCCCGTCCGTCCCGGTCCGCGTGCGCAGCAGCTCGTCAGGGAAGACCCCGCCAAAGGAGAACGTTGTCCCAGTCGTCCAGTACGTCTCGTGCTCGTGCTCGTGCATCCCGCCACCGCCCCCACCCCCACCGTGCGTGTTGGGCGTGTTGTACCCCGCGTCGTCCTCGAGCAGGTCGAACAGGTCGCGTCGCGGGCCTGGCGCATGTGTCGGCGCTGGTGCTGGGCTGCGGGTGCTGGTGCTGGTGCCTGTGCTTGTGGCGGAGACGAAGGTCACTGGGTGCGAAGTGGCGTGCACGATGAGGATCAGGTTCAGTAGCAGGATAAGCGTGTATCGCGACATGGCGATGCGAGGCAATAAGCCTGGGCGGGGCGTGTGCTTTTGGTCGTGTGCTTGGTAGAATCGTAGAGTCGCAGAAATGAAGAACCTCGTCCTCGATCGCGATCACGTGTGGCGCTCAAACTCTCCGCAATTAAAATAATGTCGAAGAAACGGCCATATTTATTTTATTCAATAACCAATATGCGACTATATACATTCATAATACATCTGTGAAATTCCACAATCCGATAAAATTACGATGGGAGGCACTGTGAGTAGTCTGCAACGACAAGACCTCTCAGCACTACGCGAGGTGACATATCATCAGAAGCACACTTACAGGGGTTGCTGTAGGTGCAGGTGGACCCAGAAGCACACGTCGTCGGGCCAGTCCAGCCTTGTCCACCGCATTGTCCATAGACACCAGCAGGCGGCGTCGCACTAGGGCTCGCCGACGTCGATGTCTTTGAAGTCGTCGTCGATGTCGTCTTCGAAGTAGTCGCCGAACTCGAGGTGCTAGGAGCTGCCGTCGTCGACCCGCTTGAACTAGGCCCTGGCGAAACCGTCCCCGTAGCATCCCCATAGAAGATCCCACGGCCGTTCGTTCCAATGTACACACTACACCCGCCGCTTCAGTCCACAGATTCCAGAAGCAAAAGATGAAAGATCCACATACCGGCCGTACACCCGCGGGTCCGCAGTAAGGCAGTTCCCGCCCACAGACGCAAATCCATGCGCCGCATCATTGATCTTCACCCAGCTCACACCCGCATCGTCCGACCTATAGTACCCAACCCCACCAATATTCGCACCCGCAAACACCGCAGGGTACCCGCCCGTCTTCGCCGGCGCGCCGAGCGCGATCGCCCACGCCTGCGTCACGCCCGCGACCGCAGCGAACGTCGCGCCCGAGTTCGTCGAGTGGAAGAGGCCCTTGTCCGTCGACACCCACACGTCGCCCGTCACGCCCGGGTTGAGCACGATCTTCGCCGGGTACGCGGACGCCCCGAGGCTGCCCTTCGCCGCGGCGAACGTCTTCCCGCTGTCGGTCGAGACGTAGAACGTCGACCCCGAGGCACCGTAGAAGATCCCTGCGGTCTTTTTGTCAGAGGCGACGATGGCGCCGGAGGGCAGGCTCGGCACGTTCGAGAAGGTGGCGCTGTTCGTCGATACTTGCACACCGTTGGTGTTGGTGCTCCAGAGTACGGTCGCGGCGTCGGCGGAGATGGCGACCTTGCCGCCTGGGGCTTGGGTCAGGAAGGGATTATAACTTGAGGCTGGGATAGCGCTTACCAGACACGTTGTCGGCTGCGCCATAGTGAGGTGACCAGGTCGCGCCTGAATCATAAGACAGAGCAACCTGCTTCCCGGACGAGCTGCGTACAATCAACATTAGAAACGAGCGAGGAGGCCGTCATGTTACCCACCTGTCGCCATTGCCAATGCGCACGATCGTCGCGGGTTTCAGTCCGGCAAAGTCGATGTCCACAGTAGTCGACCAGGTGGGGTTGGTGTAGCCAGTCTTTGGCGCAGTCCCCAGCGATGTGTGCGAAAAGCCTAAACGGGTAGAAGTTGGTGAGCGTTTCTCTGTGGATTGAATAAAAGTCGCATTCACCTCCGATGTCTCCAACGGCAGACAGTAGGGATGGACCAGAGGGTGGCGAGATCAGATTGAGAACTGCGGTCTCTTCGAGGCCGTCGGCCCAGGCGTTGAGGGAAACGTTGCGGACAGTGTCCCACTGTATGGTAGGAATTAGAACAATGTAGTTGTGAAACCGCACTTTCGTACCTTGAGCAGATCGCGCCCACCATAGATGGTGGCACCAGTACCATAGAGCCAGTGGTTGGAGTCAAACGGATCAATGACAAGAGCTGAAAACACCCTGTAAGCCACAAGGCTCGAGGAAACCGGCAAACCAATACATGCATACCTTCCATCATCCACCCAATCTGCTTATTGCCTGGCGTGACGTCGACGTAGTTCGGGCCGAGCCACGGCGCGAGCGAGTTGGAGTAGCTGTAGTGCTTCGCCATGTTCGGGTACCCAGACGGGGCCCACTCCCAAAACGGCGTCCAAGTGGCACCGCTGTTCGTCGAGCGGAAAATCTGTCCCTCGGGCCACCACGAGTTGAGCGCCGCGACCATGATCGTGCCCGGCTTCTGCATGTCGACGGCGAGGCCTCCGAACCCGAAGTAGAGGTCGCCACCGGACACGGGTGTGATGTCCTTCCCTGTGTCGGTGCTATCAGCAAATGGTATCGGTACTGGAAGTTGCCAGGCTTACAGGTGCCCGCAGTGATGTCGTATCTATAGACCGCGCCCGCCCCGCCGTCAAACTACAATTGAAGGATGTCAGTCTCGGCTCAGATGAGGTTTCGTCGGACGCACGGGACCAGCACCATCCGAGTAGGACACGTAGAGTGCCTTTTCGGAGGGGGAGAGGACACCCTTGTGAGGAATGTAGTTGGTGATCTGTCCAGGTACCGCCGTCCCTGCGCGACGAGTGAGACTTTTAAAGATCTATTTCGCGACTTGACCACGCACATGATGTTCCGCCGTTGTTGGTTACATAGATGCTCGTTGAGCCCTTGTTGGCAACACCGACAAAGATGCGGGGCGTGGCGGTACCAGCTTTTCCAGAGGTCTGGTCAAATGTGACCCATGAAATGCCTATGGAAAGAATAATGAATGTGATCAAGGCGCTAGTTGTTAAATAGCAGACATACCGATTTTGTCGCTGTTGTAGCCACTGGTGTCCGAAGGATCGGCAATGTATGTCCCTTTATGTGGAAACAATTAACGAAAAGAAAAATCTGAAGCACGGAGAGTGAAGCGTACCAGTGCTAGGGAGAGATGTGACCTGTGTCCAGGTAACACCAAAGTTGGTGGATTTCCAAAGACCCTTTCCACTCCTCGCGCCGAAGAAAATGATCCCGTTGCTATTGGGGTCTACGGCGAGGCGCTAAATGACTATCAGTGGAGTCCTCAAGGGTATACAGCCTAGTATACAACACACCTCGCCCCTGAGAATAGAATAATGAGATTTAGTGGTGTAAAGCTCAACGATAAACATTCCAGTACTAACAATCCACGACCAGGCATGTTTCCTCCGATCTTGAAGGGCAGTTTGGATGCCGTGAAGGTCTTCCCGTAGTCAGCAGAAATAAGAATCTGCCCGTTATTGGGGTCCCAAGAATTCGTGTACATTCCCGTTGCCTGAAATCTGATGAACACCCGAAAGATTGAATATACAGAGAAGCCTTACCAGGTAGAGACGGGATGGTGTGACGGGGTCAGTGGCGAGGGCGTCGACACCCCAATAGTTCCATGTCGAGTCATCAGCGAAATCGAGAAGAGGCGTCCATGAGTTGTCAGCGTTCAATTTGTATGCGCCTCCGATATCAGTACGCGCATATGCAAGGCCCTAGCTCACAAAGTTAAGAATAGAATATTGAACACATAAATCAGCGTCACCTTTTCTGTCGGGTTGAATACAATTCCTGGAACAAAGCCACCTCCTCCGCCGATCTTGACGTTTTTCCAGGTGTAGGTCTGGGACGAGACGGCGTTGGCGAAAGGGCTGATCGCCGCTGCGGTCAAAGCTGCAAGTAACCCAAGCTTAAGCATGGTTACTGAGAACACAGAGAAGACGACGGAATCTTTGCATCCTCGATACTTCGAGGCTTCCTATATAGTGCGCGCAAGGTCATGAAAACAGGTGCCCGACATATCAGCGATATTTAGCATCCGATAAAATGGCGAGTCGGAACCCAAGTCAGAGGGTAGTAAAACACCTAGCGGCAGCCGCAGAGTAGTAATTTTGGAATCGGTAGGATTTAAAGGGCAAAAGTTCGGCTGTAGAATCCGAGGTTTAAGCACTAGGGTAAAAAATAGTGTTTGTGGCTCACGAGACCTTGAGAAGCTTAAGAAAGATCCTTGTCATTGTGCAACCTTTAAATCTAGTACTTACGTCTATGTAAGCCCATCATTTATCCAACACTGAAATCAAACGTGACCAGTCTGAACTCTGGCGACACATCTCCCTAAATGGCCCACCCATTGTCTCGAGAAGTTCCCCAGGCTTCCCAAACTCGACAATCTGTCCGTCATCGATCACTAGTACACGATCGTAGTCCATGATAGTCTTCAAGCGGTGTGCAATGGTGATCACAATGGCATCTGCGAATTCCTCACGGATGGTTTTTTGGATCTATTAAAGGCGTCCAGTTAACCGAGTTTTCTGCGCGATGGGGCTTGAAGACTCGCGTACCTGGTCGTCGAGGTTCGAATCGATCTGCGAGGTAGCCTCGTCCATGATGATAATATTAGTGCGTCGGAGGATTGCCCGCGCAATCGACACAAGTTGCTTTTCGCCTGCGCTGAGTGAGCCTGGACTAATAGGCATGTCCAACAATGTCATTTGTTCGGCAGGTGGCGTATGCTTCAGTCGGTCCGTTAGGTGACAACGCTCTAGTACATCGAGGCACTCGGCTTCCGTGTGCTCATCCAACGGGTCGAGGTTGCTCTTGATTGTGCCGGAGAACAGTGAGACGTCTTGTGAGATGATCGTCTATGAAGCTGTGTCGGCATGCTGTGCGAGTGAATAGAGCTGATCGGACGTACAATTCGGGTTCGTAGGTCTTCTAAACCTAGTGTTGATATGTCTATTCCATCAACCCTAGGAATGTCTACATTTCAGCTAGTTTTCAAATAGTATCACCACATGGCAACTCACACTATCTTCCCATCGGTAGCTTCGATCATTCGAAGCAATGACAATGCTAATGTCGATTTGCCTGTCAAAGTGATAATTATTCAGACGAAAAGATCGTTCTTGAGGGCACTGGGCTACTTACCTGACCCCGTCCTTCCGACCTAAAAAAGCACTATTAGTTCTTATTGAGCGTCGAAATGGGACGGATGTACACACCACGCCAATCTTTTCAGATGGGTGCACAGTGAACGATACACCTCGAAGCACAGGCGGGAGATGCGGCGCATATCGTACGACCAAGTTTTCGACCTGCAATTCACCCGTACTCGAGGGCCAATATGCCGGGGGACGAGCATTGTCGATAATTGCTGGTGCCTCTTGTGGAATATCGAGGTACTCGACAACACGTTCTACACTGTTGAAGTCCAGCTCAAGTTGGGCTGCTACCCTGAGTGCAAACTACATTGGTGGAACTAATTATGAGAACTTATCAGGCTCACGTACTTGACAAGCTGGCGGCTGGCTTCTGCAAATATCCCTGCCTGTACGATAACAATAGCTGTCGAGCCGTTTGTCACACCTTTCCAGAGAGCGAACATAGTCGCGGCGAAAACTACGACGGATCCAAGACCTGAATAGACTGTCAGAAAATTCCTTCATCAAGTTTATGAAGCAGAGTCGCACAGTCGTATCGCCAGCGAAGCCAGCCGTTTACCAGCCACTAAATAATTCTTCAGAAGGCACACCAAGTAACGGATGATTAGAGCTAACATAAACATGGTCAAAGGACTGGAACTTGTCGACCTGCGCAATGATAAACCGTCAGCCTACAAAAGACACGAATATACCAGAAACTGGATAACCTTTGCGTAGAATCCATCCTGATATCTGTTCTCCATTCCAAAAGCGCGAATATGAGCAATGCCACGAAGTAGCTCGTCGTAGCCTGCGAATGCTGGTGAAAGCGAAACAGACTCCAATCTCCGCAAGTCCCGCGACGCCTGTATGTAGGGGGGTGCCAGGCGGATGTAGAGCCATGCAATGAATAATGCAAATGGCGCAAAAGTCGGCACAACCACGAGAATGACAGTGAAAGAAGCGAGGAAGTTCAATACTCCAGAGATGCAGTTCCTCACGGAGTTCATCAGTGCCCCGTCGATGATATTGATATCCGTCGTGAAACGGTTCAAAATGCGGCCGATGGGGGTGACGTCAAAAAAGCGTGCTGGGGCTCTGGTCATCCGCTTGAGGAGATGTATGAACAGCGAGCGGGAGGCTTTCAAGCTGGCATAGTATCCCAAGGCGATGTATAGTAAAACAGAAGAAGCTCCTAATAGAGAGATGTAAAAGTATATCATCAACCAGGGCGTGACGTTGATGTCGGGAGGAGGAAGGCCTGCCCAAGGATAAGGGGGTAGAAATGAAGAGATGATGAATGCGAAATCCTGTGACTGGTATGCCTCGCCCCAGCGTGCTAGAAAAACCTATGAGGGTATTAGAATGCTGAGGAAGGAAAGTATAGTCTGGAACTTGCTTGGTTGGCAATATTTATCAACCGTATGAGAAGCATGAGTGTAATGGTCAAGATCCATGGCAGGATTCCAGCTGCACGAATATAAGTCAGATAGGTATATAATGATACCCGACCTTCTGCTCGGGCCTCTGCTTCGACTAGCTTGCCACTGCCTGTCTGAGGTTGTTTTATCGAAGGTATATCTTTCAATATCTCGGTTTCATTCTCCAACGCATTCACCGTTGAGCCAGATACCTCGCCCTCCTGCTGGATGATCGTGTTTAGGAGGCCCAGATCCTTCAAATCTTCGATGCTTCCTTGTTGCAAGACCTGACCATGAGCTAGCTCCACTATATATGAGGCTGCCGGAAGGCATAGACTGATATGATGTGTGACGAGAATGATAGTGCGATCCTGAGCCAGTTCGCCGGAGAGACATTTTGTTAATAGATGCTGAGCTGTGTGCATATCTACTGCAGCTAGCGGGTCATCAAGAAGTATGCACTCAAGGTGAATGTCAGTCCCAGTGGTATTCCATCAGGAGAGCGAATGAACTTACCTTTGCTGCGGAATATATCGCACGCGCAAGGGCAACTCTTGCTCTTTGCCCTCCTGACAATGTGATGCCTTTTTCTCCGATCTCTGAATGCGCAAGTTAAACATAGTTGAATGACTGAGTTTCGAGAAAACTTCACCTGTTCGGTCACCGGCATCAAACATTTCCAAGTCCTTGTTGAGCGCGCATGCATTAATAACCTCATTGTAACGCGTCTCGTCAAAACCAAAAGGGGCTCCAAAAATGATATTGTCTCGAATTGTAGCATGTTCAAGCCCTTCAAGGTTGGTAATTAGCCATCAAAAGGGTCTTACGTCTGAGCAGCGCATGGTACTTGCATGGGTTTTGTCCACAGTATGCCACTCGATGGTTTAACTTGTTCAAGGTAACACTACCTGACATACATCGCATTTCTGCAACATCATGAGCAAACTATCATTGGATTCGAGAACCACTCACCTCCAAGTAGTGCTGCAAGAAGTGCACTTTTCCCGGATCCAGTAGCTCCGCTAACCAGCGTTAACCTGCCAATTGGGAATTTGATGTCTAGAGGTCCAAGCACAAACCGAGCAGGAGACGGCGACTTCGGGAGGGCAGGCCATTGAAATACCCCTGATGTGAAGCCGATCTCGTGACGAGAATTCTCATCATTGTAGGCTGTCAATGTCGAGGCCCATTCTGGAACTTCTCCCTCGTCAAGAAAACCCTCGATTCGTTGCATGGAGACATAGGCTAAGAAACGTAGTTAGTTTGGCTGCCTGCACCGAAAATAATACTGTTCACCGTGTAGCATGGCAAATATCTGACCCGGAAGAGCTGTCATTGGCTCTTGAAGTTGAGAGAATAATGCGATAGAAGTGAACGCTTTAGATACAGTCAGGCGCTGCCCTGCAATGAATGTGTAACAAAAAAAAGATGTCAGGGCAGTGGCAGACGGTATCCATGTCCTACAATAGTATCAGTTCAAAGGCTTCTTACCCTTAATAATTAAAATACCAGATAAACGATATCAGAATATCCACTATGTTCTGCTTGACGCGCCATTGCAATTCAACTTCTCTTGCACTCTCAGCTCTTCCTGACCAATGATATTCTAGCATATGAAGATGTGTTGAATGTAATATTGCGTCAAAAATATTGCATCGCGCACCCCAGCCGTAAAACTTCAGGAACCTGATGTTCTGGAGAAGCTCGTTGACGATATTCATCCGAGTGTCTTTTGCTTTCCATGATGACCTAGTGATCTAAGTGAAGGGGTTGGTATGATCCATGAGCTTGAAGAGCGATCGTGACATACTGAAACGTTGTATGTTGCAAGAGGATAGTTCAAAACATACGCCAGAAGAATGACAACGACTCCAGATAAAGCGCTCCATCCAAGAATTCTAAAAGACTTTGAGGGACTTTCAGATAGTTTAGAGGAAAGCTTACTGATATAAAAATACCAGGGCGATGGTTAAACGGACTGGAGAGGCGAAAATTCCAGAAAACTCCCAGAAACGCTGCGCGACAGCATATGAGTCTCCCCTGGGCACATAATTAGTATGATCGCTAACTTGTAAAGAGATTGAGATTACTGCATAAGATTCACTATCTTGCCCAAGTCTGCGCTCTTATGTTCATCGTCATCTTCACCTTCACTAACATGCCCACTGATATCTTGTCGCTTGAGGGCCTTGAAGTGCAGGGAGCAGAAGAGTTGTCCACGAGTGCGCTCATAGCATCTTCTCGTATGCCAACTTTGAAAAAGATCAACCTGTGCAAAAGAAAGGTGTGCTAAGAAGGTGACTAGTGTCCAAAAATATGCAGTGTTTTTTGAGTCTTGGTCATCAGCTGTAAGGGCTGCTAAGATCTCCTTCAGCGCATAAGGAGGAACAAAACCTTGCATGAATTTATGAGTCAACTTTTGCATTTTGATTGGAAAGCGGTTTACCAACGACAGCGCTCCAAAGTTCCAATACGACGTCAAGGATTAAATCAAGAGAGTTGGAAACCAATAAGAATCTAAGTAGTGAGTGGGTTGGATGACTAAAAGTTCCCTTGAGTATAGATCCAAGTGACCCACGACGATTGAGGCTTACACTGCCCTGTATTCTAGACACTTGCTGAAGATATTTTTGTGTTGGAAAAACGGAGATAGTATCCACACATCTGTTTCATTCAGAGTTTTCGAGGATGCCAAGTCAAAGATCGGTTGCACGAATGTGAATGTACACCATTCCCAGAGAGTGACATCGTCCTCTGGGCAGGAAAATGAATTAGAAGGTATCTGGGGGTATGTTTAGAAAAGGGGAGATTCAGTCAAGTCGAGAGACGTACATCTTTGGGTCCTGCGATGTTAGGCGCAACCCTAACAGCTTGTAATGGTAAAGTGCCGGCCATCCAGACGAACGCCCCTGGGATGACCATACCAAACACATCAAGAATCAACCTAGCTTTCAGTTTATCTTCCCCCATAAAATGGAAACCTAGGTCGACCAAGAAGAAAAGGACATTGGTACAGGCAAAAGCCATTAAGATGTAGGGCGGCGTAGAGGGAGGCTTTGTAGATATACTTAGGGAAACATAAGACTGTCCGATAGAATGAGATAATACTAAAATGATTAATGAAGAGACATCGACACGAACCCAGGTGATCAACCCGACCAGCGCGTTTAAGGCATGCTTTGTGTCCTTCGAGGTGACTTGGTAAACAAGCCAACCGAGCCAACCAATTGACGCAATGTAAGCAAAGCCGGCCAGAATACGAGTCTTCAGGACGAAACGCCGCTTCGCCCCTGGGTAGGCATGATTAATAACATCTTCCTTCGTGATGAAATTCTGAAATGGTGCATAAAGCCAATTCATTCGAAAACGTTTCGAGACCGGAATAGCCTTCAAAAGGTCGTTGATAATGGCGATGAGGATGAAGCTAGCGGGTAGCAATGAGCCCAAGAATAGCTCTCCGATGTGCGGTGAAGTCCATTGTGGTTCAGCCTGAACAAGTATAAGTAGTGTATGTACATGGGACAGCAGAACTCGATCAGAACAGTACTCACATTTAGCACACTCATAATCACCAACTTCTTTGTCGAGGACTCGTAATACTAAGACGTGGCGGTTGAGGCGGGTTCTCACGGACGTCGAAAACAAGGAGTATGAGCAGTCAATGCCATTCCAGATACGCAGCACAGTTCGAATTGAAACAGACAAAGAAGGTCCTAGATTTTATTATGGACAAGTATGCGATTATAAGTATGGGATCGATCGATCGATCATTTAGTGACTACGATAAGTACCCAATGTTAACCAGTTACCAAGCTACATTCAGTCATACGCATTCGAATTCTACAATCCCACATTTATATGATAGATGTTGCTCAAGTTTATCAATGACTCCTATGAAAAGAGATCTGGTTGGTTAGTCAGTTTAACGCATATCAAATCGAGTAACAAGTGAGCGAAAGTCAGGAAACCCGGTGAATGATCTCATAATTTGAAAATCATATAATAGGGAACCAAGAGATCATCACAGACGACTCGGAGGCTAATAAGAACCACAGAACTAAGGACTTACGTGTAACTTGTGGAAAAGTATTATCATGGTTGATGAAGGATTGGAGCACCGAACAGCGTAGAATACGTGACTCAGATTGTCACACACGTCTGACGTTTTGTCATCATCTTGGAGGGTTGCTGCCTGTTGCTGCCTCTCAAGAAACTACGTTTACTCTTATCCTCTCCTCACACACAGATGTCTTCTAGAGAGGCCCTTTGGTTCTGCCACGAAGTGTGTGATTATTGATATATAGATCCTGATTTCTGGGCTGATGTTTTAGCGGCATCGTGCAGTGCCACGCAGAGATGCGACCGCTGATGGTAAGCTATCCGAGGGTCACCATTGTTAACGATCATTAACACCCATAGGTCCCCGATCCCGTCTGTGCATCTTGCCGAGGGAGTTTTGTAGAGAAGGTGGATTTCCAGGTCTACGTCTCAGCTCTCATATCTGTTGACTCAGCTCTATAAGATGGAAGATCCTACGAATGATCCACGCGAGTTTGCACACTCAGGCCTTGGGGATTTTAATATGGAAGGCCTTCCTCCTGGAATCGACACATTTCTCAGTAAACCGATATTATTATATTTTGACACATTTCTGATTTTGCATTACCTTCAGTGAGCCTACATACTTTGGTGGATCGTGGAGTTGCAGAAGGCAGGCCGCAGCCTTCTCGCGGTAGTTCCGGGACTTCCGTACCCATATTTCCTTGAGAATTTGACAGTATATTTATTCTTTGAACTGTAGGGCAATGGATTTTCTTTTCAAATTCGCTCAGGGACCGGCCAAAGCACGAATGCCCGCTCTGGTAGTGAAGGTGTAGGCCACACCCCGACGATGTCTGAGTAAGAATCGCTCTTGTCCAACTCACCTTACTTCTCATTTTATTTCTGTAGATTCCTCAGAAGAAGCTCAAACGAACCTACTAGTACACCGATTACAGGGCCATTAATGGCCCAATACCTAATGGCCCTCTTAGGCCAACGCGACCCGACGAATAGCTTATTTGGCTCGGGAGATCCTGCAACGCAAGGTAGAATGGGGGATTATGTCTTTAATCAAGAAGGTAGGATTGTCTCGGAATTATTGCCCTCATTCTTACACTTTATGACAGCCTTGGACCAAATTATCTCGCAGATTATGGAGAATTCGAACACGCACCGGCCGGTTCCTGCGACCGAAGAAATCGTCTCAAACCTGCCTAGGGAAGTTCTAGAGCAAAACTGTAAGGCCGTCTTCCTTTCCTGCTGTTCAATATTCTAATGACACAACCAGCACCTACTCTGAACAAGGATTGCGCTATCTGTAAGGACCAATTTAAACTAGAAACAGAAGATCCCGATGAGCAGGTTATCCTAACGCTGCCATGTAATCACCCATTCCACGAACCCTGTATTTTGCCATGGCTGAAGTCGAGTGGGACATGTCCTGTGTGCAGGTACTTGAATTTGGTGTAAAATTTGCTATACCATCTCATGCATTGGCTTAGACACGCTCTTGTGCCGCAACCAGATCAGCATCCTGCGAGAAGTGGTCCTGAATCCAGTTCTCAAGGTCGTCGCCCATCGGATCCAAACTCGAGTAGGCGAAGTCGTTCTCCTCCCAGGGAGGGGCGAGACTCGACTGGCATCCTACAATCACTCTTTGGAGGACTTGTTGGTAGAAATAATCCATCTACATCGCGTCACGCCCGTTCGAATTCAGATCCCTCGTCACGGTCCCACAACCGAGGAAACGGACATGTTCCCGGTGGTTGGGGTGATGAGCTCGACTGATTTCCTGCTCAGGAGACAGTCCCCACCCTCGATGTAATTGTAAACCTTCCCCAAGTACATATGATATATTCACGCACGATAAAAATGATGTTACAAATAGTGTTACTGCAAGTTACTATAGAATAATCAATTGGTTGTGGCAGTGGTGTAAGGTGTCGTGGCGAAGCCAACTCGCTTGTTTGCAGTGTCAAACACAGAGTAGAAGCGCTCGAGGAAAGCATATCCGTTGATGAAATCTAGGCCTTGGCCTGAGGGGGTACCCAGATTGTTAACGATGAGGTATATATTGCCGGTGGTTCCTCCAATATAAGTATTGAGCGAACGCGGCCATAGTTGGGCGTTGGCAGTAAACTCATATGTGACCTAGTATGAAGAATAAGTATCTATACGTTCTCCAAGTAAAAGTCTACATACCCCGTTGGTGGTGAAGAACAAACTCTGCAATTTGGCAAAATTTGCAGAGGTTATGCGCAGCAGGCCAGTGTTGTTATCAAGTACTGCACCAGTAGCCTTAACATATGCATTGTATGCATTAGATGCGAGAAGCAAAAGTGTCGTTCCTGATGTTAAAAAGGGGCGAATAGGCATTCAGCGGCCATCATTTCAATTCGGATAGCCTGAAGCTCACCAGTGTCAACAATTCCAGCTGTGCTGGACAAAATAGTTGTCGAAGTGCCATAGCGGATGCTCTGATTGATGCCCCAGTAAAAGCTCGCGGGCGACGTGGTCGTGAGTGGCCTGTTGCACGTGAAAAAAATGCATTTTTAAGAAAGTGTTGAAAACTTACGTGTAGCTAATTGAGCCGGTGTACTTCGAACTGTCCGTGCCACCTATCGAAAAATGTTAATTCAGTCACTCAGCAATAGATATAGTAATCTCACCCCAAGTAAGCTCGCCATTTGTGATCGCGGTAGAGGTGGTCGGTTGGAATGAAATACCGATCTGGTTTGCGGATATAGTACCTCGGGAGAACGCATTGTCGGTGACGGTAGGAATAGTCTGACTCGTTGCCGGAGATAAGGTTCCTGTTCAATCGTCGTAAATATACTGACAGAGGAATGGGAATTTTCTATCAGTGGTACACACCTTGCGTAAGGATTACAGGACCAATGCTTGAATACAGATAAGTTGCGGGGGGGAAACTCTTGAACTGCTGAAAATTCGTACCCTAAGATCCCATCCGTCCCTGAGAATCCTGAGGCCTGATATATTCTTACTTGCTGAAGAAATGAGAGAAATACTTTGGAGTACTTACAGTCGACGCCACACCAATCGATTGGTCTGGAATAACAAGACCCGAAGCAAGCGTCACGGTATCTGTGTACTCGGTGCCTGAGAAAAAAGTTTGGGTATGCTTCATCGTCAATTTAGTTGACTAGGAAGAACCTGAGAAGGACCCGGATCCATATGTCACGGACTGAGAGCGTCATAAGTAAGTCTGGTGCAAGTCTCAGAGAGATAAACGACTTACAACAGTGTTGGATGTCTTTACACTGGTGCTGGTCTTGACGTAGGCTATGCCAGCACCGACCCAGGTGTTCGAGCTGAATTTGGACATCAGCTTGCTAGACTAAGTGTACAATCCAAGAGAGAGAAAATGCACCTTCCCGTGTCAATTAGAAGAGAATCTATGGAGCCCAAGTTTCTCAATATTCTTGTCTTGTCATGCGAAAAGGAAAGTTGCTCTCACAGGTCGTCGCCGGGCTCCCAACTCCAACAGAGGCAATGTAGGTCACAGCCTGGTTCGAAACTAGCTCATTTATGATCGCATCAGCCTGGAAGTCGTTTCCGGAGATAGCTGCGGCACGAGCGCGAAGCGCCTGAGCTCTAGCCAAGTCGTTGCGGACGAGATTGTGGACGCTGGTGAGGTTGAGGCGCCGTGCAAGGGGAAGAGTGACCGGCGATTCACGAAAGACGATCGGATTGCCGGCGACGGCCAGAGCGAGGAGCAAAGTGGACAGAAGAGAAGTAGGAAACATGTTTCTGAGAAGAACTTGTGAAAGCTGCTGAAAGAATGGGTGCGCACCCAGTGCCTTTAAGGGATTTTCACTGTAACGTCCACATGGGTAACCAGCAGTAAAGCGCGGGACCTATCGTATCACAAGGTCCCTGGACCATATTCTGGACCATCTCAGAACTAGACTATCAACACCTACAGTATGCTAGGTTAATTTTAGAATAAGAATGGCATACATAACAGGAAAGCAGTACTTGATTGCCTGCTTGACTATTTTTGTCTCTCGCGTCCTGTGCTTGAAGTAGAGCGATTGGAGCGATTGAGAGAGCCACAAGGTCGCTTCAGAGGCTAGAGACAGCAGATTTTACCCCTTGAAAGGCGTAAGGGGTGTTCCTTGTTGCGTGAAGGATAAAAATAAGAAGCAAAGGACATTCATTCAGCCCAGAATCAGCCTCTTGATGGGTGTCAGGTGGCAAATCGTAGTCCCTGGGCATAATGGCATAGTTTCACAGCCCAATATAGAATTAAAAGCATACAGAGAAAAAGAGAGCAGATTTTACAACAGATTGAGAGGATCTGAAAGGATGCCCACAAGTGACAAGAGTGTGGCGGAACCGGGAGAAGCCCGAGTGGAGTTTTAAATTTATCGAACCACGAGTCTCCTAAACCAATTTCATGAAGGTTCAAACCACTTCTCTCACCTCACTAAGTATGCTCCAGATGCGTTTTATGATACACGTTGTATCGAGAAGCCTAGAGTCTCCTCCGCACAAACGAGAAAGAAAGCAACCAGGGATGGGGTGCGTGTGACGAAACCCGTACGGGCTACCGCTAGATTAGAGCACCAATTACAACAGACTTCGACAGTTCAACCGGTCACAGGTGAGCGCGCGTGCGTGTGTTCTAGAGATCACATCCATTCTATCTCTGATGAAGTTACAGAAATAGTTCTAACATCTTTTGAAGTGCCGGTTCTGGAAGCGCAAATCATCTTCTCAATGGCGTAGATATGTTAAAAATAACCCCGGCGTTTCTCGTTTCGCAATCATGACCGGCATATTCTGGTGGTGAGCCCGTGTGGGCTCGTAGAGCAGATGGTTCAACAGCACAGCTGATCCAATACATGCTTCAACCTTGCGTAACAGGCGCACGCCGACGCGGTCTCTAAAATTAGGGTACTAAAAAGTACGTTAATCTGCCAGGGGCATTCTACTACCCCGACCTATTCACCGGGTATCTATCTGACAGATTGGCAGTGGCGCCATCTTTGCTGGTTGAGAAGTGACTGCAGCACTCTGCTATCACTATCAGGCGGCCTTCTCTCTGCACCGAGTATGACGCAACAGCAAACGTCCACGCGGTTCTGCTGGTTCGCGAAGAACTGACATGATTTCGCTCTGGTCCTGGTGACCTCCCCAATCTGCTCAGCCGGACCGTTGATACCCGACTGGTATCTACTAGCCTTACACATGGGTATCTCCAGTCATGATGTAGCTCTGTTAATCACACAATTCGGACTCTCCGCAGTGCTGCACTTGAACAAAATTATCTTCCCGACCGGGAATCGTCTAGGTGTTTACAGACTATAATATCCCTAATCCAAAGGATCTATAAAGCGACAAAATAGTCTCAATCGCATACGGGGTGGGACTCTAATGATCGAAACTTATAGGCGAAGCAGACTTTTTCTCCCGGGCGTCCTTCCGATAGTAATACGATAGCCTGTATAGGATATTATATGGTCAACGGAAGCTCGAAAGAATTGTCAGCGAAAGCCGAATGCAACTTACATATTCCCCACTAATCTTCCATCCTGGTTCATTCTTGTCCAAGTTCTCCGCGATTAGGTCTCCGTCGTCCCCGAGACCCACGACCATATCGTGATAGTCCGCAGACTCACAATCTTTGGCGCACCAGCGGAACTTGTCATCGGGCCAATCGCAATCTCGAAAGGCGTACTTGCAGGCGCCGCGCAGTCGTATGCGAGCATACGGCGATTGAGGTCGCCTTTAAAGAAGACGAGATCGGAACGGGAAAGGTGGAAGAAAAGACCTGGCGCCTCGCTGTGTAGTTCCCAGAAGGTGTAGCCTGTACACCAGAATGGATGTTGTTCGTATACCCACTTGCCTTCTTTCTCGTAGTACTGATAACACTCTGGTTGGATCATGCAAGAACAATAAGACTAATGAAATAAGTGACTTCCATCGCTGGCCGAGCCTTCTGAGGGACTCCATCTCAGTATCAGAGGCGCGAGGGAAGAGTTATCCGTAGACCATGGTCCCAGTCCTTCCTGGTCACATCAGACACGAACCAAGGATAACGTTTCCCGTGGAAGCGAACCTGAGTAGCGAGTCCACTCCGGAGCAGGAAGTCGGCTGTATTCAGTGTGTTTATATATTATTGAAAGGAATTGATGAAACACAGCTAACCATAGACGCAGTCACAATACAGTTCAAAGCCAGCGTTATCAAGGACGAAATCAATCCTGCCGCCAGCCCTATCGCGGATCTCCTTACAGGTATCCCAGACACGATTCAAGTGGTTTCCTAGAATATTCTTCTCCGTTGCAGCGAGGTGATCACCGCCAGTGGACTGCAAGGACTTGATTTACTCCTCACTCATATTGATCAAGAGCGAGAGGTCTGTGGAGTTTCCCCAGAGGCATACTAGATCAAAAATGTTTTAGAAAGAAGAACAGATGAGAACGACTGCCCAGAGACATACCTTGGGTCAATTCCAGGAACATGAGACGTTCAGCCTCAAGACGCTCCTCTGGGGTTAAGTCTTAAAATTTGAAAGGTTCCGCGAAACGCATAGAGAGCTCAAAAATTGCATCTGATGAACGGGAAAATGTGTCACACTGAGGTGGGAACCGAAAATAAATGGAGCGCCACATCCTACTTGAAAAGTATCATACCTTTTGTTGACAGAAAACGTCGTAATCTTTCCAGTAGCGACTGACACTAAAGGCTTCTTGAAGACGGCGATATTTATAAGCCTCAGCGAAGAGCCATGGTCCATTCATAAAATCTTTTCCTAACGTTGATTTCATTTAATACGTCAGGCACATGATCGGAAAGTGTCTTTCCTACGAGTCATTCCACAAGGCGACATCGGCTTCGTTATTGTCGATGATAGGTCGAAGCTTCGCGTTACCGCTGAGGTCAGTCATAAGCTCGCCCATGCGGTCTATAAACGCGACGAGGTCAACAACCCGTTCTTCGGCGAACTCTTCGTTCAGGGTGCGGGTGGCGTCCTCGATTGCCTTTCCGAGAATGGTAGTGACTAGGTAGTCTGGATTGCATGGTGGCATGGGCAAAGGAATATTCGTGGTAACCTCGATAAGCAGGCCACGGTGGGTTGTTGGGATCGACGCGTGTGGGGGTCCGTGGCCATGGTGCCTTGATATCTTTTTTTCGAGGGAAGATGTCCGAGAGATAGAGTGACCCTGGATCCGGAGGGCCTTTGGTATAATCTTTTCAGTGTTATATTTTCGAAAAGATAATGCCGGCCCCACTGATGTCATATCTCAAGCTCTGTGTCACTGCCGGTGATTCAGTCAGCATTACCAAGTTGCCGGGGCATGCTGGAGCTCCTGTGTCTGAGGTCCAACCGTCTCGGCTTGAGAAAAATCCAGTCCAGCTGCCACACTGAATTGACACTCAATGTCACTCATGCATGACAGACCCCTCACCAATTCCATGTATCCCATCTCTGACTTACTCCTCCACTTGTTACTCTGGAATGCGCCAGCGACGTCTCAAAAATTCACTTCAAAATAATCTCACACCACTTGCTTATAATTACATTCTTCCGCCGGCTCATCGCGTCCTGCCAATCTGTCCAATCAGTAGTCACTGCTTGCATCTCGGATATAAAAATAGAAAACGACCCCAAACCATAATTTATTCACGCGATGACCATTCGAGCGAGGAGCTGACGCTTACCACTAGCTTACTGAGTTACTCCTCTGGATCCTCGATTATTAGTCAAGCTCAAGGCTGATACGCGACACGATCACGTGCAGATCTCACCGAACCGCGTTTGATACGCTCCCACGCGCAGGTCATTGTTCCAACCTGCGATCTTCACCTGGCCGAGTCAGGCTCTTTCAGCCATGTCTACCTGGAACCTCGGGATACATGATGTATCTGAACAGGAACAGGCGTTCAAGGACAAGATAGCCAGTAAAGGTATAAACATCATCGTTTCGTACTATACTCAACTAACATCACGCAGATGGCCACATTGCTGCTCTGGAGACGAAACTAATGAAACATACCCAGGAGATGCAGGAACTGAGAGATGCGTATGATGAAAATCTACGAAAGGTGTCTGCGTCTTGATACCGCACATAAGAATACATCTAACACAATTTAGTTGGCAGATGAAACTAACCGCGCCCTTCAACTCGAAGCTGACCTCAACACTCGCTCTGAGGCATTACGCGACGAGAAAATTTCCAGCCAGAACCTTGTTCAGGCTCTAGCAGCAGCGAGAGAGACTATCAAGAAGAGGGACACCGACGCCATGGAGACTCACGCCAACCTTGAATCTGTATCACACCTTTCCGATACTCACAAGGCAAGGGTGGAAAAATTGGAAAGGGAGAAAGCAACCTTGGAAGCTCGCGTTAGAGAGCTAAACGCCCAACCTACAACTGTCCCCCAGACACCAAGCCACCAATGGCATCCTCATCGTTCCAGGTCACGCTCTCCTTCAGTGTCTAGTGAAAGAATAACATCACTAGAGCAGGAGCTCTCGGGTGTACGTTCCTTACTGTCCCAAAGGGAGTTGGATATTGGCTTGGCCAACGATAAGGTTTCCGCCATGCAGTCGGAAGTGGTTCGATTGGGGAATGAGAGGACCGCCGCGGAGAGGAGTCTGCAAAGAAAATTGGCAGAGGTGCGGGCCTCATTAGAGGAGAAGGAGAAGGAGCTTCGAGACGTGCAAGAAATCCTGGGTAATGGTAGCCGGGAGCAGGAGCTTGAGCAGCGTATCGAAGAGGATGAAGCAAAAATGTTGGCATTGGAGCAGGGCTTCCGCGCAGACGAGTCAAAGCTAAGGGCAACAATCAGGGAGTTGTCGGATAAGTTGAAGGCCGAGACTCAGCGCATCGGCGAGCCAGAAGTGAGGCTGATTGAGCTGATTAGGGAAAAGAAGGAAGCCTTGGACGAGCTAGAGAACACTCGGCAGGAAATCGCAAATTTGAAGAAAACTTTGGCATTGAGAGACGTACAACTTCGCGAGCGGTTTGTATATCCGAACTCTCACCAAAGGTTTTGAACTGAATATCTGATATGCAGAACTTCCACCGAGGTCTCAGCAAGTGACTCCAGAAATGATTTAATGGAGGTTGACGATCAAGCAGCAGCAAATGTAGCACGACTCCTAGCCGCTATTAGTCGCCTCCGCACTGAGCGGGACAATCTCCGAACAAGCTTCGACTTCCTACACAACGAATCCAAGTTCGAGATAGAGGCGTTAAATGCCAAACTTGCAGTAAAAACGGAGAGCATTGTGCAGTTGCATGCAGAGCTGGCTAGCCTCACGACTCAAGTCATCCAGATGACTATTGGCCGAGAAGCGGCTCATACCTCGAAAGAGACGTATATGCGACGCCTCGATCTTGCGGTAACAGCATCTGCAATTGTCATTCAAAACCTCCATTCCTACACCGGGACCCTCGAGCAGCGCATTATTGACGCCGAGTCATCTTATTCAGGAACTGCAGAACACCTAGTCGTCGCTCGTCAAACGCTGACAGATGTGGATGGCAGCCTAAAGGATTTACAAGAGAAGGTGGATGACACCGTCCTGTGCCTTGAACATACCACCGGCCAACGTGATGACTTGCTCACCCAACTGGAACGCAAAGAATCGGAGATCGACGAAGTTAGGGCGGAATTGAAAGGCGTGCAGGAAACCCGTAACCAATTCAAGCAACAGCTGGATACTGTCGAAACCAAGTGTGGCGCCCTCACATCACAACTATCTAGCCTCGCGTCAGAACTCTCTGCAGCGCAGAACAGCCTCTTATCCCAGCTTGAAGGAAACAAGGAAATCAACCAACTCCAAGTCGGATTCAAAGAAGCGCAGGAATCCCGTGACCACTTCAAACAGCAGCTTTGGGCTGTAACGTCTGAGCGCGACCGTTTCGCACTCAAACTTGACGATCTGGAATCGGAACTCTTGGCGGCACAGAACAAATTCCGAGAGGCCGAGAGCGACTTTTCATCTCGACTTACTACAAAGGAGTGCGAGCTCACCCAAATCAAGGCTGCTTTCAAAGATCTGGAAATTTTGCACGACCAATTCAAGCAACAGCTTCACGTCGCCAAGTCCGAGCGTGACACCCTCATTATCCAGCTCGCTAACCTTGAATCAGAGTTCTCGGCAGCGCGAGATAACATGGAGCAGACCGTTATCCGGTGCACCCACCTAGAATCAGAGCTTTCTGCAGCGCAGGAAAAGCTACAGAGGACGGAAAACAGCTTCCAGGAGGCAGAAGCCAGTGCCAAAGAAGCTGAGGCATCCCGAGACTACTTGAAACGCCAGCTTGACAATGTTGATTCTGAACGTGGCTCCCTCAATCTGCAGCTCGCGAACCTGGAGACAGAGCTTTCCACGACGCGGGACAGCCTCAAAGAGGCCGAGAGTCGATACAGTGATTTACAGTTCCACCAACTTGACATGATGTCAGAGACTGACGCGACACGCATGCTACAGAGGGAGCTCATGGAGGAGCGTGAACGCGTAGGTCGACGAGATGACTTTATTCGCATGCTTCAGCACGACATCCAGCGCATGGAGACAAACTTGAGGCTCCAGGAGGAGCGTCTTGGAGAGATGGCATTAGAGATGGAGATCCTAAGTGCTGCGAAGGACGCCATGGTAGACGATTGCGCTGATGCGCGGGAGGCCAGGGACGGAGCAATTGCGAGATTGGAGATTCTGGAGGTAGAGATGGAAACGCGGTCAGAGGAGGCTAATCAGGCGGTGGAGGCCCTGATCGGCGTGGTTATGAAGACAGTGGTCAGCGCTAGAAATCGCGTCAGGACGGAAAGTGATGGAGCAAGGGTTCCCAGGGATGCGCTGGTGGCATTGGAGGCGAAGTACGAGAAGCTGCGGAAAATACTTCAAGAGCAGGAATCATTAATCGATTCGAAGACGGATATCGAAGAGGAGCTCAGGCAAACTACCGTGGCGCTGGCGATTTCACAGGTTGGCCTTGGCAGAGCTTTGTTGGATATTCGGGACATGGTGGAACAAAAGGCTATCCTCGAGCAAGACATCAAGAATAGACAGGAAGAAATCGACCAGAACTTGATCGAAAGAGATGCTCTCGAACAACAGATTCGCTCTCTACAGGAAGAGACCGCCAGCACTGCCAACGAATATGCCGCTCGAACAACCCAGCTCGAGCAGAAAATACAAGACTTACAGACTACCATGTCCAGCACCGAAGCTTCTCATCTCGACACTATCACAGAACTGGTCCGTTCGAAGGAAGACCTCGAGGAGAACCTAGAACGAACGCAACGGTCACTCCTTGAAAGTAGTTCTAATGATGACGTTACTCGGATTCAGGAACAACATGCCCTGGTGCTCGACGAGACCCGCACGCGCCTCTTGGAATCTCAACAAGAATTAAACGCGTTGAGGTCTTCTCATGCGGCGAGGGAGCAAGGCCTCGAGGACTCACTCGCAAATGCTCTCAAAGCGGTGAGTAGTCTGGAGGAGCAACTAGCCAAAAATTTGGAGGAATTGGGGCACCGTACTCTCCGGCACGAAGAGGCTATGCATCTACGAGGGGAACTCCTACAAGAAACCACGCGTCTCCAGAGCGAACTCGATACGGCTTCATCTCAGCGGCGTAATTTAGAGGCGACATGCGAGGACTTGCAGGCTTCATTGGATCGAGTTTCAAAGGAGCTTGCAGGTATTCAAGATCAGCACCAAGTTCTTATCGATGAGACCACAGAACAATTCTCGGTAGTCAGACTGCAGCTCGAAGATGACGTCGCAGAACTCCAATCCAAACTGGAAGGCCAGTCTCGCGAACTCACGAACGCAGCTGAGGAAACTACCCGACTTGCGCGGCAGCTAGAACAAGTTGTCGACAATCGTGTAGCGGACAAGGCTAAATTTGAGAACGATCTTCGTGTAGCCGAGTTGCAACGTAACGATGCTGAGGCCGCCTTTAAGGAACTGCAGCAGGAGATGGATGTCATACAGTCTCGGCTTGAGCAATTCAATCAAGAGCTCGAGACTCTGCAAGAGGAAAAATCTTCTCTACAAGAGGATATGACGGCACTTGAGGCAGATAATCAACGATCTATCTCATTGGTTCGCTTCTTGGAAAGCCAAGTCAAGGAGAGGTTAGTGCCTTGGGGCTAGCCTTTGTTACTGTCCGCTAACCATGAATGGAACAGTGAAGCCAAGATTACCTCCCTCACAGAACTACTCGAGCACACACAAGCGGATTTGGCTCGTTCTGAAAAGGCGGCCAAGGCTGCAGAAGTCAACCTTAGCATTCAAAGTGCCCAACACAATCGGGAGATGTCTGACCTTACCCGTCAGCTGGCTACTTTGCGGGCACAGCCTAATCTCCAGAAGGCTCTCAGCGAACTGGAGGAGCGGAACAACGAAATGGAGGAGTTGCTCCGGAACAAGTGTGCGGAGATCGAAGAGAACGATGATCGAGCACTTGAGTATGTACCCTCATCTTTCTGTCTTGACAGATTTTTGATACAAAGCCAGGATGTTGAAGGAGAACAAAAAGTTGACTACCAAAGTAGAGTCTTTGACTCGCAAACTACTAAATTTGCAAACAAAGTTAGCTGCAGCCAAAGCCTCGATACCAACTGCTCCCCAACCTGTGGAAGCTTCCATTCCTGCTCTTGCCCCTGTTCCAGCCTCGGCTTCAAATTCCAGAAACCCTGCCACTCGACCTCGTCCGACGACTCCAAAAAACCCATCAGCTGTCCTGCCAGTTCCTGCCGGTCCTGCTTGGGTTGCGGCTGTCCCCACATACGTTCCATCCCCAATTTCAAATGCTCGGACAACAATTCAGCGAACCGTCTCAGGACCTTCCTCGTTAGCCCGACCTAAAACACCAGAGCGTCGAGCGACACAAGTTCCCACTATCCGATCGAAAACTCCTGACCGAAGAGTAACCCAACCTCCACCAGTCTTTAAGGCGCGAACTCCTGAAAGAAGACATGTTTCATCCCCTCCGGAAACATTATCACCTCCGTCGACGATCGGCAAGAAACGACGTGCTCCAGACGATTTCGAGGTTTGCGAAAGTCTACCTCCACAAGGGTTCACAGTGGACAGCCTCCCAAGTAGAGAAACAGGCGGGGGCACTACCACGACACCACGCGTTCGTCGAGTGTTGAACAATCTCCAATCAGGGTTCACACCGGTGAGAAGTCAGAACCGACAAATGGTATCGATGCCATCCCCGAAACGGCTTATGATGAGCACATCCTCATCAGCATCGCCAGTAATAGCGGATGTGACCAACAGTCCACGAGGTCAGTCTTCGAAAGCAAAGAGGAGTTGGTTAGGAAAAATCCGTGCGGGCTCGTCGTCACAAGCAAGACCAGGAGACGAACTAGCTTGACGAGAAGTGTGAGTAAATGATCATCACATTGGACTTTTGTAGCTTTCTACGCACACATATTGTATTCTTAGGCATGCTGTTTATATTCTGAATCCATATATTTTCCGGTGTCGATTCTTCAATTAATCAATCAGCGAGGTCCTACGATTATGTAAGCTATCTGCTTAATATCAGTGCAGCTTCATCACGCTTGAAGCATTGCTAGCTTGTCCAGTAAACTCTGGATGCTTCATATTGATTCAGCTTTCAACTAGCGCTGGAGTATGTTTCGAGGACACAGGAATGGTATCTTTATGGACCTTTCAATGGACCTACGCGATCTTGATGATTGGAACGCCGGTCCTTTGAGGACCTTCGAATATCCGTTAAATATAACAACACTGGCAACGGAACCGATATCCGGGCTTCTTGCTATTGGTACGCCGGTGGCCCGTCGGAGGGGTCGGAATGTTGTGTTACTGAAATATCTTCGCACTGTAGGAACTGCAGACGGTGTCGTGCATCTGTTGGGTGCTCCCGGTGTCGAGGAAAGATTGAAAATTCCAGATACCAACGTCGGCATCAGATTTCTCCATTTTGCACCACATAGTTTTCAAATAGTCTGCCTCGGTACCCATCAAATGGTCCATTTTATCCTTATCTGGTCAGCCTAACCTTGAGTCTTCTACTAGATGATAATGATGTGTTGCATATATGGGACCTGTCGAGTTTCGGTGGACCAAAACTCGCCAGATCGGTTCGATTCGATCCAACGAAGTGAGCCCATACTCCGGTTTCGATATCTTTCACAAATCTCATCGTAAGGAAATGTAGCTCTCTTACGCTTTCACCTTCCCATTCACATGTTCGTTTCCACACTCATGGTCCTGGTACGCTCGTGTTCATGCTGCTGTCTTCAGGCTTTCCTTGCTCTTAACTCCGGAGAAATCAGGACTTATGACCTTTTGTGTTTGCGGAAATCTTCTTACACCATCCCAAATATGTGGAACCAATACGAGGATCAATTATTTCCACGCAGAGTCCCTTGCGACCCTATCTCGAAAAGGTAATACTTCTTCAATTTCTTCTTTCAATCTTGCTCAATCCAAGGTTCTAGTGGAGTGCCCATAGAAACTGTGATACACCCTCGGGACCTTAATCGACTATTCATCGCATATCGAGGTCTGCATACTTTTTTTCGGTGTTCCTACTTACTGACGATATCATACAGGAGGGATCATACTCACTGATCTGGTACGCATGAAATTATTACGCTACACCTCAATATTCAATAAATTCAATCTTTTCTGAAATCAGAGTCAACGGACCATAATCCGTGTATATGCACTTGTCTTATCTCCGGGGGCCCCTGGGGGTTATGGCTACGGTAGCTCTGTGTGTAATCACTTATCTACTATATGCAATGACTGAATATCTCCTAAAGAACCTACTAAATCATCGTAGACCGGAGGTCACATCACTAGCTATTCACCCAGCCGGACATTTCTTCGTCGTTGGCCATGCGGATGGGTCGTTAGCATTCTGGGCTATTGATGACGAAGAAAAGCCGATTCTTGTCAGGACGCTGGACGATCTTAACGTAGATACCGTCAATCCAGATTTTCTTGACGAACACATGTCCAAGACAAAGGAAGGGATCACGACGGCACCTCCAGAGCGAGAGCCAATATTCAAGCTTTCCTGGAGTACCTATCCAAACTCCTCAGACCCCAGAGGGGGGAAGTCAACACTTTCAATACTTGGAGGACTCAACCCAGGCGAAGCAACAGGCCTTACAGTCATCCAACTTCCTGCCTTCAATCCTACCGAACCGTCGACTCCAACATCACCTTCCACGCAGCAACCAGTTCTCCACCTCACCATGCGCCAAGCCATGCGGGCTTCCCTTGATCCGCTTGACTCCTACTTCTATTTTACTCGAGGTGTTATCCAGGATTATCTGTTAATTCCTCGGCAAAGTCCTCATTTCAATGGTACTTTCGATCCTATCGCAATCCTTTTGTTGGTTGAAGGGAGGGGTAAAACGCGGACTGTCGAAGCGTTCCAATACCCTCCACCTCAATTCCTGGCAACATATGAGCAGAAGGATCCAATGATTGGCTTAGGTGTAGATGCTAAGAAGGATGCACTCCAATCGCTTGCCGATGACTTGGCCGCCACCCTAGAGTCACTCCAGCAAAGCGAGGAGCCAAAAAGTTTTTCCCTTCCTCTGACACTATTACACGGTAACTCTGGGCTTGTAGATGGGCAGCTCCTCAAAATCGAACGGGAATCATACCAGACGTTGGTGCAGGGAGTTGGCCGAGATGACCTAACTCTGCCGTTAAATGGCGGACAAGCATGGGCCGACGATTCAACAGCCAATGACCTCAAACTTGCCAAGGTATGTACGATACGTGGTGTTATTATCTAACACTAATTGAACCCCCTAGTATCAACCTCACCGCATCCTCATAACCCACCATCATGACCTCACCATCCAATTCAGTGATATCAGCGCGCAGCTTCTAGTTGGCTTGCCTCTGACGCCAATAAAAAACAACTTCCCAAATCCACTCCTAGATCTCACAATCGACTTGAAACCCGTCCTCATGGACACTATCGTAACTGAACGGACCTGCGGATTGATAGTTGATAAGGCTCGAATCGAATCTGTTTACTTCGCAACTGAATCACTCGAAACCATTGTCGTAATGCATTCCGGAGAGGTCATTCTCTATCGACTTTCTGGTCCTCGCCCTGTTACCCCAAAGATAGACGTTCTCGATAAAGAGCTACTCACTTTGGGCCATATACCAAGTTATCGAGGATTCTCTCCTTATGTTATGCTGGCCCCAGGGCAAGGTCCGAGCGAAGCATGTGCGTTATCCGATATTGGTACATGGCAAGGTTTCCTTTTCGTTTGTTTTATGTGCTAAACTTTTATCAGGTCTCTTCTCTGTTGCATACCACGATACACTTTACATCATAGATATGCGTGGTCCTCAAGTGGTATTAAGGAATGTTACCGAAAGCCCTATTAGAGGCAAGCATGTAATGGGCTTCATCCCAGGGAAAAATGATTACGATCAAGTCAATTCGCTGGTCTGGACCATCAGTCAGGTGGTCAAAGGTCGACCCCAATTGTTCTATTCTACTTTTGCAGTCTTGCTAACATGACTCCTTCAATTGGGTTATCCAGACACAGAACAACGCGTCCGGCTAGTGGCGATGAGAGCTTCAGGACATTACCAGGTCTACACTCTCTCACAGGGTGAATCTGGGCAACCATGGAAGTGCGAGGGGCCACTAAACCTGGATGGAGGGGTGCCAAATCCCCTTCCCCGGGGTGCCTTTGTCATTGACAGTAAGACTGGCTCTGGGGTGCTTGCAAATCGGTCGCGTCTCTCAGAAGCTGGTTTTGGAGAGTCGAAGCCACTGATTGTCCTCGTAATGGTTGGCCTTAGAGGTGCACGGTGCTTTGGGAACATCACTGGAGAGAGGATTGGAAAGGTTGATTGGGGGAATAAGGCTGGTGCGATAATGGGTGTGCAGGTTGTGGAAAAACTTGGCAAGTTGATTCGAATATATTTCGATGGCGCCTTGAGTTCAAGGGTTTCATAGGATCTCATGTGCTAGTCGTTACGACCGATCGACACGAAGCCCTGGTTTATTCTCTTCCGCAACTCGAGTATATTTTTACATTGAGTCTTCCGCCAGTCTTGACTTCGTAATCAGATTTTCATCATGGCATTTTTCAAACTTACTCAATTACACCTTTTAGGTCCCTTACGCTCGATGAATCTGGTGACTTCATCGCATGGACCAGGAACCCGTCCTCAGGAACTATGTATCAAGCCATATACGGTACCTTGTTCAACATTCGCAGGGTATATGAACGACCCAATATTGATTTCCTTTGCACAAAACCTATCGTCCCACCTGCGCCACAGCCTGTGTCAGCAGGTCCTGCATCGATGCTACAACTTGGCTCGTGGTTCCCATTTAGTCAATCTATGTCAGGAGCACAATTGGACGAACTACGTATGCCTGCATATTTTCTGCTATGGCTTATTAGCTGATCCCCCCCCCCCCCCCCCCCCCCTCCTCCCCCTCACCCCAGCGCGCCCCGCCGCCCCCACCCCCACCCACACCGACTTCACAGACCCCGGGTGGTCGGGTGGTCGGTGTCGGTTTGGGCG